>OZ032117.1:10128282-10183282 GCA_964026355.1 Pseudorhiza aurosa
AATCAACCCAGCTAGTTTGTTGCATGAAATATGGCTAATTAGCACCTAATCTATGATATTTCGATTTAATTTACTTTCTATTCCTTAAGCATTACCTATTTTTATACCTTAATTTAGTTGCCAACCAAAATTGCAATGCAAATATCTCCGTTAAGTAAATACATCTTTTTTTCATGCATAATTTCTTACCAGAAAGGAAAGACTGACCATAAAAACATAGTTTTTAAATAGTTTGCTATTTTCCAACTCTTAAGTGATGCAAAGGCCACCTTCTTCTTCTGCGCCTTAGCCTAAGTAGGCCGTTGGTGCACTCAGTCAGGCACATTCTTTCTCCATTCCTCTCTACACATTTCTTTCCGTTTTAGTTGTCCCAAACCTTCACCATTCCGCTGTTTGAGGTCATCTTCCCATTTTATTCTTGGTTTTCCTCTTCCCCTGCTGCCCTCTACTTTGCCTTTGATCAGTATCTTGGCCATCGACGTTTGTTTTCTGATCTGGTGTCCGTAGTACTTCAGCTTTTTTCTCTTCACCGTCTCCACTACTGATTCCGGTCTTTCTCCTAGGATCTCCGTCACCTTGTTCTACTAAAGTCATTGGTTTTCTTTTCTTGTCACTTGATTCTCAACATTCCTCTGTACGACTTCATTTCAAACGCCTGCAACTTATTCACGCTCTTCTGGTTTAGTATCCAGCTCTCACATCCATATAGGAGTGTTTCCCATGCAATGGCCTTGTGATCTTCAATTGGTTCTTCAGTTTGATGCCTTTCAAGCTCCACTGCGTCCAGTCTAACCATGGCACTTGTCGCTGTGCCAATTCTGTTCCTTATCTCTTGTTCTGATGGTCCATTCTCTGTGATGGTCGCCCCCAAGTATTTGCATCTCTTGACTTGCTCCAGTACTTCTCCACCAATGCTTATCTCAAGTTTGACTTCCTCTTCTCCACTTCCTGATAACATTGTCTTACTCTCGTCCTTGCTGATTTCCATTCCGAATCTTGTTGATGTGTTATGCAATCTGATCGTTAGTTCCTGCAGCTCTGCTTCGTCATTTCCCAGCAGATCGATGTCGTCCGCAAAGTGGAGATTACATACCTTTAATCCTCCACAGCTAATTCCTGCATCATCTAGATCGTCAGTGGCTTCAATCATGATTCTTTCAAGGAACATATTGAATAGTGTCGGTGTTAGGATGCATCCCTGCCTTACTCCGACAGAAGCTTTGAACCAGTGACTGAATTCGTCGCCTGTCATCACTTTGGTCTTTGCGTCTTCATAGAGATTCTTGATTGTCTTCGTCATGTGTTCGCCAATGCTGTGTTTTCTCATTGTGTGCCATAACGCCTCGTGCCACACTCTGTCAAATGCCTTCTTGAAGTCTATGAAATTGTGGCATATGATTCTTTTATGGTTTCTGGTTTCTCCCATATCAACCAAAGGTTGGTAATCTGTACCGTGGTGCTGCGGTCCTTCCCGAAACCAGCCTGCATCTCACTGAGAACTTGTTCAACTCTAGGTGTGATTCTTCTTTGGATGATTTTCAGTAGTACTTTCGACGCATGGCTTATCAAGCTTATGGTCCGATAGTCACTGCATTTCTTACCGTTTGATTTCTTGGGAATCGGGATGGGTATAGATTCTGTCTATTGTGATGGCCATACACCGCTGGTGAGGTTGTACAGTGTGTGCAGGATGGTCACTGTTTCCTCGCCCCCGCTTTGAATGAGTTCTGCGCTAATGTTGTCCACTCCAGGGCTCTTGTTCTTCTTCAAACTTCTCACAGCAATCTCTACCTCTAATCTTAGTATTTCGCTTTCTTCGTTCTCTTTCTCTCGCTTTGTTTCCACATCTTCATTTACAGCATTTTGGTCCACCTACCTCCTTGTTTGCCTTTCTACATTCCTTCATTTGCTCGTCACCTTCATCTTTCTTGCTTTTCAGTTGTCGCCTTCTGTCACAGTTGGCAAGCACCTCTCCAGTGTTCCAGGATCTCCTGGTTTTTCGGCGCTTCTCAAGGATGTTCTTTGCTGTTTCAATAATGGTGCTTGTGAACTTGTCACACATTTCTTGTGGTTGTTGGTCTTGGTCGTCCAGCAGCAATATAGGAGCAAACTTAGATACGAGTTCCCTCTGGTATCTGCCTCTGATGTTATCATCTTTCAGCTTGTCGATGTCGAATATCGTTCTGTCGTTTCTCCTTCTGTTCTTTGCAGTTAGTTTCAACTTGATGGATGCCATGACAAGGTCATGGTCACTTCCGATATCTGGTTTTTTCATTGTTCTCGTTGGTGTTCCGTTCACGCTGGTTTTGAAACGTTTAGGTACCAGGATGTAGTCAATTTGCTTTTTGGTGATGCTGTCTGGTGCATGCCATGTTATCCTTCTTGCTTCCTTATTCCTATGCAGAGTGTTTTTCACTACCATTTTCTGCTATTTCATAAATTCCAAAAGCTTTGTACCTCTTTCTGAAGTCTCACCGTACCCAGAATTTCCAGCTGCGTTGTGTTTTTCTCCTTTTCCAATTTGAGTATTCCAGTCACCCATCACAATTAGGATATTCTTCTTTGGGGTATTGTTGATAATCGTCTCGAGTTTGTCGTAAAACTCCTCCACAACCTGGTCGTGGTAGTAGCAAGTTGGTGCGTAAACTTGGATTAGCGTAGTACTGAATGGTTTGCTTGCCACTCTTATTGGAGTTATTCTCTCTGAGACTGTAGTGCACTCCAGCACACTGCTTGCAGTCTTCTTGTCCACAATGAAACCAACTGCGTGCTGTTTCTTCTTCTAAAGTCCACAGTACCACACTTTGTGTCCTTTTCCCGTGGAGTACTCTCCAGTTCCTGTCCATTGTATCTCTGAGAGTCCAACAATATTCCACCGGATGTTGTGCAGTTTTGTTGCTAGCAGCTCGACCTTTCCGCTCTGAGAGAGGGATCTCACGTTCCATGTTACGATTTGAAATGGTTCTCTTACCTTCTGTTTGTTCTGTTTGTCGACAGTAGCTAACTTTTCACTGCCCCTCCTGTCAGCCCCTAGGGACAGCGTGGTCGTTGGTGACCCGGGCCGCGACCGATCCAGTATGGGAAATCAATTGATGTGCATGTCATTGTGTCTCGGTGGGCAAAAAAAGGCAACCGGACCTAGCCTAATTCAAGTTCTCTTCTTCAATTATGACTGAAATGAAGATAGATATTTGACATAACTTGTGAAAAATAGTCCTCATGTTAATATTGGAAAATCCTTAACATCATATCATCTCACGGTAGGAGCTACCAGAATTAGTTTTAAATTGCAAATCTATTAAGATACATTGTAATATTATTCCAAAAGTAAAATTTTCAATTCATAATCGGTAAAACAATGCAAAGACAATACTGCAAAAATATTTCGATAGTTACCATTCAGCTGTAGGGAGAGCTTCTATGCTTGGCGACATTATAAATGTAAAATTGAAACGCATCCCACTTACAATTAAAACATTAAGGTTTCATAAATTTTACCTTTCACATGTTAATTTACTTTTGAACATATAAAAAGGTTAACATACAAAATCAAGTTAATTTGAGAATGCTAGTCTATTTCGATAAAAACAGTCTACATATCATCAAACTTAATCATTACAACAAAATACTGAATATTTTCGTTAATTTTCTACCCAAGATGAATTTATTCTTAGGTAACAGTTAAAATTCCAAATCTTTGGTGTTACTCTGCATTAACATACAAAAGCAAGTTGATTCTCGAGAGTTAGTTTCTCTCGATAATATAAAGTTACCGAGCATCAAATCTATGACTTAAGAATATAATGTTTTATTGCATCCTTTATTTTCAATTCAAGATAAATTCATTCTATTGCCACAGTTTACATTCATAGTCTTTGGTATAACTGCAAGGTTGATACTGGCTATACGATAGTAAGATAAAATACATAACATTCAATTATATTCAATATATTATATTCACAGTGTAGTTATAATACTACAGTGAAATACTTTATAGCATCGATTTTTTCCTATCCAAGAGGTAATCATTCTAATGACGGAGTTGGAATTCATCATTTTGGTACAACCGTAAAGTTGATACTGCATTAAGTTTTTTTAATTCCATCAAAATAGGGGAGTTATTGTGATGCTTTGTAACTTTCTCGATTTGCAGGCCCAACTGATTTTGTTGCAATTCAAATATTTGAATTTGGCATCATTCTCATTTCCCACTCAAAGTTTCACACGAAAATTGAAGCAAATATCATTGAAACCAAGATATTAAGAACATAGCTTGTTTGCTTTGTTATCTTTGTGTAGAAACCACAAATCATTCCCAATTCGCATTCAACTTTACAATAATGATTGCGTTTTACAAGGATTTAGACACTACTTGTAGGAAATAAAGTGAATTGTTTTAAAACAACACAATTCATAGGTTATCATTAGAAAAGTCTCTATTAGCAGTCATCAAGTGGTAGGAGCTACTCGAATCAGTTTTACTTGCAAATCTATTGAGAAAAATTATAAATATGTCACGAATGTAAAAATTTTAATGAATAATCTACGGAAAATGCACAGGTAATACTGCAAGTGCCTCACAAAAGTTACATTCAATTTTAGGAGCCACTTCTTTGATAGGAAACTAATGAATTAAAATAGATACTATTTCCACCTCTACTTAGACCTATGGGGTTGAAATAGTTTGCCTTGCCGCTCTTGTTTCCTTTGGATAGCTAATAAACTTAACATACAAAAGCAAGTTAATTGGAAAATACAAGTTTCCGTCGATTATACTAGTTTCAATATCATCAAATTAAAGCATTAAAACAGATATTTCACTTATTTGTTTACTTTGTATCTAAGTTTGATTTTTTCGAGGGCCAATGTTAAACTTGTAATTTTGGCTGTAACCCCAACGTTCTACTGCATTAACATTCAAAGGCAAATTGATTCTGGAGAGTTAGTTTCCCTCGACAATGTAAGTTTGCCTAACATCAAGTCTATAACTTAAGAATATGATGTTTTATTGCATCCTTTATTTTCAATTCAAGATAAATTCATTCTATCGCCACAGTTTACATTCATAGTCTTTGGTATAACTGCAAAGTTGATACTGGCTATACGATAGTAAGATAAACTACATAACATTCCACTATATTCAATACATTATATTCACAGTGAAGTTATAATACTACAGTGAAATACTTTATAGCATCGATTTTTTTCTATCCCAGAGGTAATCATTCTAATGACGGAGTTAGAATTCATCACTTTGGTACAACCGCAAGGTTGATACTGGCTATACGATAGTAAGATAAAATACATAACATTCCATTATATTCAATATATTATATTCACAGTGTAATTATAATACTACAGTGAAATACTTTATAGCATCGATTTTTTTCTATCCAAGAGGTAATC
Organism: Pseudorhiza aurosa; assembly: GCA_964026355.1. NCBI lineage: Eukaryota > Metazoa > Cnidaria > Scyphozoa > Rhizostomeae > Lychnorhizidae > Pseudorhiza > Pseudorhiza aurosa. Next base: position 10,133,689 of record OZ032117.1, read on the forward strand.
ATTCTAATGACGGAGTTAGAATTCAACATTTTGGTACAACCGCAAGGTTGATACTGGCTATACGATAGTAAGATAAAATACATAACATTCCATTATATTCAATATATTATATTCACAGTGTAATTATAATACTACAGTGAAATACTTTATAGCATCGATTTTTTTCTATCCAAGAGGTAATCATTCTAATGACGGAGTTAGAATTCATCATTTTGGTACAACCGCAAGGTTGATACTGGCTATACGATAGTAAGATAAAATACATAACATTCCATTATATTCAATATATTATATTCACAGTGTAATTATCATACTACAGTGAAATACTCTATAGCATCGATTTTTTTCTATCCAAGAGGTAATCATTCTAATGACGGAGTTGGAATTCATCATTTTGGTACAACCGTAAAGTTGATACTGCATTAAGTTTTTTTAATTCCATCAAAATAGGGGAGTTATTGTGATGCTTTGTAACTTTCTCGATTTGCAGGCCCAACTGATTTTGTTGCAATTCAAATATTTGAATTTGGCATCATTCTCATTTCCCACTCAAAGTTTCACACGAAAATTGAAGCAAATATCATTGAAACCAAGATATTAAGAACATAGCTTGTTTGCTTTGTTATCTTTGTGTAGAAACCACAAATCATTCCCAATTCGCATTCAACTTTACAATAATGATTGCGTTTTACAAGGATTTAGACACTACTTGTAGGAAATAAAGTGAATTGTTTTAAAACAACACAATTCATAGGTTATCATTAGAAAAGTCTCTATTAGCAGTCATCAAGTGGTAGGAGCTACTCGAATCAGTTTTACTTGCAAATCTATTGAGAAAAATTATAAATATGTCACGAATGTAAAAATTTTAATGAATAATCTACGGAAAATGCACAGGTAATACTGCAAGTGCCTCACAAAAGTTACATTCAATTTTAGGAGCCACTTCTTTGATAGGAAACTAATGAATTAAAATAGATACTATTTCCACTTCTACTTAGACCTATGGGGTTGAAATAGTTTGCCTTGCCGCTCTTGTTTCCTTTGGATAGCTAATAAACTTAACATACAAAAGCAAGTTAATTGGAAAATACAAGTTTCCGTCGATTATACTAGTTTCAATATCATCAAATTAAAGCATTAAAACAGATATTTCACTTATTTGTTTACTTTGTATCTAAGTTTGATTTTTTCGAGGGCCAATGTTAAACTTGTAATTTTGGCTGTAACCCCAATGTTTCTACTGCATTAACATTCAAAGGCAAGTTGATTCTGGAGAGTTAGTTTCCCTCGACAATGTAAGTTTGCCTAACATCAAGTCTATAACTTAAGAATATGATGTTTTATTGCATCCTTTATTTTCAATTCAAGATAAATTCATTCTATCGCCACAGTTTACATTCATAGTCTTTGGTATAACTGCAAGGTTGATACTGGCTATACGATAGTAAGATAAAATACATAACATTCCATTATATTCAATATATTATATTCACAGTGTAGTTATAATACTAACGTGAAATACTTTATAGCATCGATTTTTTTCTATCCAAGAGGTAATCATTCTAATGACGGAGTTGGAATTCATCATTTTGGTACAACCGTAAAGTTGATACTGCATTAAGTTTTTTTAATTCCATCAAAATAGGGGAGTTATTGTGATCCTTTGTAACTTTGTCGATTTGCAAGCCTAACTGATTTTGTTGCAATTCAAATATTTGAATTTGGCATCATTCTCATTTCCCACTCAAAGTTTCACACAAAAATTGAAGCAAATATCATTGAAACCAAGATATTAAGAACATAGCTTGTTTGCTTTGTTATCTTTGTGTAGAAACCACAAATCATTCCCAATTCGCATTCAACTTTACAATAATGATTGCGTTTTTCAAGGATTTAGACACTACTTGTAGGAAATAAAGTGAATTGTTTTAAAACAACACAATTCATAGGTTATCATTAGAAAAGTCTCTATTAGCAGTCATCAAGTGGTAGGAGCTACTCGTATCAGTTTTACTTGCAAATCTATTGAGAAAAATTATAAATATGTCACGAATGTAAAAATTTTAATGAATTATCTACGGAAAATGCACAGGTAATACTGCAAGTGCCTCACAAAAGTTACATTCAATTTTAGGAGCCACTTCTTTGATAGGAAACTAATGAATTAAAATAGATACTATTTCCACTTCTACTTAGACCTATGGGGTTGAAATAGTTTGCCTTGCCGCTCTTGTTTCCTTTGGATAGCTAATAAACTTAACATACAAAAGCAAGTTAATTGGAAAATACAAGTTTCCGTCGATTATACTAGTTTCAATATCATCAAATTAAAGCATTAAAACAGATATTTCACTTATTTGTTTACTTTGTATCTAAGTTTGATTTTTTCGAGGGCCAATGTTAAACTTGTAATTTTGGCTGTAACCCCAATGTTTCTACTGCATTAACATTCAAAGGCAAATTGATTCTGGAGAGTTAGTTTCCCTCGACAATGTAAGTTTGCCTAACATCAAGTCTATAACTTAAGAATATGATTTTTTATTGCATCCTTTATTTTCAATTCAAGATAAATTCATTCTATTGCCACAGTTTACATTCATAGTCTTTGGTATAACTGCAAGGTTGATACTGGCTATACGATAGTAAGATAAAATACATAACATTCCATTGTATTCAATATATTATATTCACAGTGTAGTTATAATACTAACGTGAAATACTTTATAGCATCGATTTTTTTCTATCCAAGAGGTAATCATTCTAATGACGGAGTTGGAATTCATCATTTTGGTACAACCGTAAAGTTGATACTGCATTAAGTTTTTTTAATTCCATCAAAATAGGGAAGTTATTGTGATCCTTTGTAACTTTGTCGATTTGCAAGCCTAACTGATTTTGTTGCAATTCAAATATTTAAATTTGGCATCATTCTCATTTCCCACTCAAAGTTTCACACAAAAATTGAAGCAAATATCATTGAAACCAAGATATTAAGAACATAGCTTGTTTGCTTTGTTATCTTTGTGTAGAAACCACAAATCATTCCCAATTCGCATTCAACTTTACAATAATGATTGCGTTTTACAAGGATTTAGACACTACTTGTAGGAAATAAAGTGAATTGTTTTAAAACAACACAATTCATAGGTTATCATTAGAAAAGTCTCTATTAGCAGTCATCAAGTGGTAGGAGCTACTCGTATCAGTTTTACTTGCAAATCTATTGAGAAAAATTATAAATATGTCACGAATGTAAAAATTTTAATGAATTATCTACGGAAAATGCACAGGTAATACTGCAAGTGCCTCACAAAAGTTACATTCAATTTTAGGAGCCACTTCTTTGATAGGAAACTAATGAATTAAAATAGATACTATTTCCACTTCTACTTAGACCTATGGGGTTGAAATAGTTTGCCTTGCCGCTCTTGTTTCCTTTGGATAGCTAATAAACTTAACATACAAAAGCAAGTTAATTGGAAAATACAAGTTTCCGTCGATTATACTAGTTTCAATATCATCAAATTAAAGCATTAAAACAGATATTTCACTTATTTGTTTACTTTGTATCTAAGTTTGATTTTTTCGAGGGCCAATGTTAAACTTGTAATTTTGGCTGTAACCCCAATGTTTCTACTGCATTAACATTCAAAGGCAAATTGATTCTGGAGAGTTAGTTTCCCTCGACAATGTAAGTTTGCCTAACATCAAGTCTATAACTTAAGAATATGATTTTTTATTGCATCCTTTATTTTCAATTCAAGATAAATTCATTCTATTGCCACAGTTTACATTCATAGTCTTTGGTATAACTGCAAGGTTGATACTGGCTATACGATAGTAAGATAAAATACATAACATTCCATTGTATTCAATATATTATATTCACAGTGTAATTATCATACTACAGTGAAATACTCTAAAGCATCGATTTTTTTCTATCCAAGAGGTAATCATTCTAATGACGGAGTTAGAATTCATCATTTTGGTACAACCGCAAGGTTGATACTGGCTATACGATAGTAAGATAAAATACATAACATTCCATTATATTCAATATATTATATTCACAGTGTAATTATCATACTACAGTGAAATACTCTAAAGCATCGATTTTTTTCTATCCAAGAGGTAATCATTCTAATGACGGAGTTGGAATTCATCATTTTGGTACAACCGTAAAGTTGATACTGCATTAAGTCTTTTTAATTCCATCAAAATAGGGGAGTTATTGTGATGCTTTGTAACTTTCTCGATTTGCAAGCCCAACTGATTTTGTTGCAATTCAAATATTTGAATTTGGTATCATTCTCATTTCCCACTCAAAGTTTCACACAAAAATTGAAGCAAATATCATTGAAACCAAGAGATTAAGAACATAGCTTGTTTGCTTTGTTATCTTTGTGTAGAAACCACAAATCATTCCCAATTCGCATTCAACTTTACAATAATGATTGCGTCTTACAAGGATTTAGACACTACTTGTAGGAAATAAAGTGAATTGTTTTAAAACAACACAATTCATAGGTTATCATTAGAAAAGTCTCTATTAGCAGTCATCAAGTGGTAGGAGCTACTCGAATCAGTTTTACTTGCAAATTTTTTGAGAAAAATTATAAATATGTCACGAATGTAAAAATTTTAATGAATTATCTACGGAAAATGCACAGGTAATACTGCAAGTGCCTCACAAAAGTTACATTCAATTTTAGGAGCCACTTCTTTGATAGGAAACTAATGAATTAAAATAGATACTATTTCCACTTCTACTTAGACCTATGGGGTTGAAATAGTTTACCTTGCCGCTCTTGTTTCCTTTGGATAGCTAATAAACTTAACATACAAAAGCAAGTTAATTGGAAAATACAAGTTTCCGTCGATTATACTAGTTTCAATATCATCAAATTAAAGCATTAAAACAGATATTTCACTTATTTGTTTACTTTGTATCTAAGTTTGATTTTTTCGAGGGCCAATGTTGAACTTGTAATTTTGGCTGTAACCCCAATGTTTCTACTGCATTAACATTCAAAGGCAATTTTGTTGGAATTTAATCAAAACCCCTCGATAATTACAGCTTTCAAGTTTATACTGCAATTATTGTTTATAATCCCGTTAAAGAAGAAGTGTTTCTATGCTCCTTTCTTACACATTAGAATTTGAAGACCGACTACCCTTAGCAATTATTTCGAAAATGGCTGACAAAAAGTGTGATTCTCTCTAAAATGAACTTGATATTTCTTAAACTAGTATTGTCAAGTTCAATCAAGGTCCTCAAATAAATTTGTTTTTGCCTTAATTATCTTAGATCTCTGGTCTTTCCAACCTAATATTGTGATACACCTGAAGTGATGATAAAGATTGTCGCAATAAAAGCTTTTTTTCAAGGCTTGATTAATTTTGATTATTTACTTATTCCAAGGTAACAATTACAATCTTTATTGAAGGACGATTAGTTACTTCGCATCATCGGCTGGAGCAAACATAACGTATAATTTTCTACTTAGCATTGTATTTATATTTCTTATTACATGTACTTGCTGTCAGCAATGAACACAAATACATTTTAACTGAAATATTTTGTATGAATTGTCTATTCCGAATAGTTTTATAGAACATGGGCACTGTGTTGCTTTTTCTATTTTTAGTCTATTTTTAGTCAATTTTCTATTCTATTCTAAATTTAGCTATTCTCAAGCGCAAGGTAAATATTATAAATGCATTTAAAACTGAATGTCTGTTAAATCATAAATTCAAGTTAATATTGTGATTCTTACATAAATACAACGATTAGGAAGCTAAATTTAAAATCTCTTCTAGTAATTCTTAGTTACAAACGTAACATACTGTTCAATACGATGAAAAGCATTCTAAATGAGAACTTTAGAAGGCATTTAGTCAAGTTTTTTACAATAAATTGCACATTATCTTTTACCATTAAATTAATTGTAAAAATAGTAAATAAAATTCACACTTTCTGTCTTTACATTACATTCTACCATATAATATACACAATTGCCATAGTTAATAAGTGATATCTGTTATATTATCTAACGAAAAGTTTAAGTTTGCATCGCACAATTTACGAATAGATCTTTGTAGCAGTAGTTGGAAGTGATAAACTAGTTCTATAGATGATTGCAACAGGATGTCCAAAACGATGATAACTCTTGCATTTTAGAACTGTGGACAACATTGAGTCATTCTTTTTACAATAAATTGCACATTATCTTTTACCATTAAATTAGTTGTATACATACTAAATAGACTTTGCAGCTTCTGTCTTAACATTGCAATGCAATTATAAAAAACCTTACTGCCAAAGTTTGTTAGTATTATCTGTTATATTTTCAAACAAAAAGTATAGGTTTACAAAACAAAATGTACAGATACCACGCTGTATTTATCGTTGGAATTGATAAACTACTTCTCGTGACAAATCGACGCCATGATGAGTTTTGCAATTGAGCACTGTAGACAACATTGAGACAACATATTTATGATACATTGCACATTATCTTTTACCATTAAATTAGTTGTATACATAATAAATAGACTTTGCAGGTTCTGTCTTAACATTGCATTGCAATAATAATAAATATTACTGCCAAAATTTATAAATATTATCTGTTATATTTTCAAACAGAAAGTTTAGGTCTGCATAACACAATGTACCAATAGAGCTTTGTAGCAATAATTGGAAGCAATCAACTAGTTCACTTGATAAATGCAACACGATGATAAGTTTTGCAATTGAGATCTAAAGACAACATTGAGACAACCTTTTTATAAAACATTGCACAATATCTCTTACTATTGAATTAGTTGTATACAAACTAGATACACTTTGCAGCTGCTGTCTTAACATTGCATTGCAATGATTATAAATATTACTGCCAAAGTTTATAAGTAATATCTGTTATATTTTCAAACAAAAAATTTAGGTCTGCATAACACAATGTACTAATAGAGCTTTGTAGCAATAGTTGGATATAATCAACTAGTTCTCTTGATAAATGCAACACAATGATTAGTTTTGCAATTGTGATCTATATACAACATCTAGTGAACCTGTTAATAATACATTGCAAATTATCTTTTACCATTGAAGTAGTTGTAAACATACTAAATAGACTTTGCAGCTTCCGTGTTAACATTGCATTGCAATGATAATAAACACTGCTATTAAAGTTTGTAAGTGTTATCTGATATATTTTCAAACAAAAGGTGTAGGTCTGCAAAACAAAAGGTACATATAGAGCTTTGTAGCACTCCTTGGCAGTGATAACCTAATTTTTGTGATAAATCAACCAAGGAAATAATTACAATGATGTGTTTTGCAATTAAGAACGGTAGGCAACATTGAGACAACCTTTTCATAATGCATTGCACATTATCTATTACTATTGAATTAGTTGTATACATACTTAATAGACTTTGCAGCTTCTGTCTTAACATTGCATTGCAGTAATGATAAATATTGCTGCCAAAGTTTGTAAGAATTGTCTGTGATATTTTTAAACAAAAAGTGTATTTCTGCATAACACAATGTACCAACAGAGATTTGTAGCAATAGTAGCAAGTAATCAACTAGTTCACTTGATAAATGCAACACGTATAAAGGTTTTGCAATCAAGAACTGTCGACAACATTGAGACAACCTTTTCATAAAACATTGCACATTATCTTTTACTATTGAATTAGTTGTATACATTAAAATAACACTTTGCAGCTTCTGTTATAACATTGCATTGCAATGATAATAACTACTGCTTTTAGAGTTTGTGAGTGTTATCTGATATATTTTCAAACAAATAGTGTAGTTCTGCAAAGCAAAAGGTACAAATATAAATTTGTAGCACTCCTTGTCAATGATAACGTAATTTTCGTGATAAATCAACCAAGGAAAGCAATGCAATGATAAGTTTTGCAATGATGAACTCCAGGCGACATCGAAACAACCTTTTCAATAGACATTGCACATTATCTTTTAGCATTGAATTAGTTGTATACATACTTAATTTATTTGCAGCTTGTGTCTTAACATTGCGTTGCAATAATAATAAACACTGCTGTTAAAGTTTGTGAGTGTTATCTTTTATATTTACAAACAGAATGGGTAGGTCTGCATAACACAATGTACCAATAGAGCTTTGTAGCACTAATTGGAAGTAATCAACTAGTTCTCTTGATTAATGCAACACGATGATAAGTTTTGCAATCAAGAACCGTAAGCAACATTGAGACAACCTTTTCATGAAACATTGTACATTATCTTTTACCAATGAATTAGTTGTATACATACTAAATAGTTGGTTTTGTTAAAGTTTGTGAGTGTTATCTCTTACATCTTGAAACAAAAAGTGTAGGTCTGCATAACACAATGTACCAATAGAGCTATGTAGCACTAGTTGGAAGTAATCAACTAGTTCTCTTGATTAATGCAGCACGTTGATAAGCTTCGCAATAGAGATCTGTAGACAATATCGAGAGAACCTGTTTATAATACATTGCAAATTACCCTTTACCATTGAATTAGTTGTATACATACTAAATACACTTTGCAGCCTCTGTTATAACATTATATTGCAATGATAATAACTACTGCTGTTAAGGTTTGTGAGTGTTATCTGTTAAATTTTCAAACAAAGAGTGTAGGTCTGCAAAGCAAAAGGTACAAACAGAGCTTTGTAAACCTCTTTTGCAATGATAACGTAATTTTCGTGATAAATCAGTAAAGAAGTCAATATAATGATGAGATTTGCAATCAAGAACTGTAGACAACATTGAGACAACCTTTTCATAAAACATTGTACACTATCTTTTACCATTGAATTAGTTGTATACATACTAAATAGACTTTGCAGCTTCTTTCTTAACATTACATTGAAATGAAAATCAACACTGCTATTAAACTTTGTGAGTGTTATCTGTTATATTTTCAAACAAAAAGTATAGGTTTACAAACAAAATATAGAAATAGATTGTTGTTGCACTCGTGGGAAGTGATAAACAAATTATCATTACAAAGCAACAGAATTGTCAGTTTGCAATTGAGAAATGTAGACAACATTGAGAAAACATATTTATAATACATTGCACTTTATCTTTTACCATCAAAATAGTGATATACATACTAAATATACTGTTGTTAAAGTTTGTGAGTGTTATCTCTTATATCTTGAAACAAAAAGTGTACGTCTGCAAAACACAATGTACCAATAGAGCACTAGCACTAGTTGGAAGTATTCAACTAGTTCTCTTGATTAATGCAGCACGATGATAAGCTTTGCTATAGACAACATCGAGAGAACCTGTTTATATTACATTACAAATTACCCTTTACCATTGAATTAGTTGTTTACATTATAAATACACTTTGTAGCTTCTGTCTTAACATTGCATTGCAATGATAATTAACACTGCAGTTATAGTTTGTGAGTGTTATCTGATATATTTTCAAACAAATAGTGTAGTTCTGCAAAGCAAAAGGTACAAATATAAATTTGTAGCACTCCTTCTCAATGATAACGTAATTTTGTTGATAAATCAACCAAGGAAAGCAATGCAATGATAAGTTTTGCAATGATGAACTCCAGGCGACATCGAAACAACCTTTTCAGAAGACATTGCACATTATATTTTAGCATTGAATTAGTTGTATACATACTAAATACACTTTGCAGCCTCTGTTATAACATTATATTGCAATGATAATAACTACTGCTGTTAAGGTCTGTGAGTGTTATCTGTTAAATTTTCAAACAAAGAGTGTAGGTATGCAAAGCAAAAGGTACAAACAGAGCTTTGTAAACCTCTTTTGCAATGATAACGTAATTTTCGTGATAAATCAGTAAAGAAGTCAATATAATGATAAGTTTTGCAATCAAGAACTGTAGACAACATTGAGACAACCTTTTCATAAAACATTGTACACTATCTTTTACCATTGAATTAGTTGTATATATACTAAATAGACTTTGCAGCTTCTTTCTTAACATTACATTGAAATGAAAATCAACACTGCTATTAAAGTTTGTGAGTGTGATCTGCTATATTTTCAAACAAAAAGTATAGGTTTACAAACAAAATATACAAATAGAACGTTGTTGCACTCGTGGGAAGTGATAAACAAATTATCATTACAAAGCAACAGAATTGTCAGTTTGCAATTGAGAAATGTAGACAACATTGAGACAACATATTTATAATACATTGCACTTTATCTTTTACCATCAAAATAGTGATATACATACTAAATATACTGTTGTTAAAGTTTGTGAGTGTTATCTCTTATATCTTGGAACAAAAAGTGTAGGTCTGCAAAACACAATGTACCAATAGAGCACTAGCACTAGTTGGAAGTATTCAACTAGTTCTCTTGATTAATGCAGCACGATGATAAGCTTTGCAATAGAGATCTATAGACAACATCGAGAAAACTTGTTTAGAATACATTGCAAATTATCTTTTTCCATTGAATTAGTTGTATACATACTAAATCGCATTTGCAGCTTCTGTCTTAACATTGCATTGCAATGATAATAACTACTGCTGTTAAAGTTTGTTAATGATACCTGTTATATTTTCAAACAAAATGTCTAGGTCTGCAAAACAAGAGGTACAAATAGAGCTTTGTAGCACCTATTGCTAATGATAACATAATTTGCTTGATAATTCAACCAAAGATATCAATACAATGATCAGTTTTGCAGTTGAGAACTGTAGACAACATTGAGACAAGCTTACAATAAAACATCGCACATTATCTTTTACTAATGAATTAGTTATATACATACCTAATAGACTTTGCAGCTTGTGTCTTAACATTGCATTGCAGTGATAATAAATTTTACTGCCAAAGTTTATAAGTATTATCTGATATATTCTCAAACAGAAAGTGTAGATCTGCATAACACAATGTACCAATAGAGCTTTGTAGAAATAGTTGGAAGTAATCAACTAGTTCACTTGATAAATGCAACACGATGATAAGTTTTGCAATCAAGAACCGTAAGCAACATTAAGACAACCTTTTCATAAAACATTGCACATTATCTTTTACCAATGAATTAGTTGTATACATACTAAATAGTTGGTTTTGTTAAAGTTTGTGAGTGTTATCTCTTACATCTTGAAACAAAAAGTGTAGGTCTGCATAACACAATGTACCAATAGAGCTATGTAGCACTAGTTGGAAGTATTCAACTAGTTCTCTTGATTAATGCAGCACGATGATAAGCTTTGCAATAGAGATCTGTAGACAACATCGAGAGAATATGTTTAGAATACATTGCAGATTATCTTTTTCCATTGAATTAGTTGTATACATACTTAATCGACTTTGCAGCTTCTGTCTTAACATTGCATTGCAGTAATGATAAATATTGCTGCCAAAGTTTGTAAGAATTGTCTGTGATATTTTTAAACAAAAAGTGTATTTCTGCATAACACAATGTACCAACAGAGATTTGTAGCAATAGTTGGAAGTAATCAACAAGTTTATTTGAAAAATGCAACACGATGATAAGTTTTGCAATTGAGATCTATAGACAACATCGAGTGAACCTGTTAATGATACATTGCAAATTACCTTTTATCATTGAATTAGTTGTATACATTATAAATACACTTTGCAGCTTCTGTCTTAACATTGCATTGCAATGATAATTAACACTGCAGTTATAGTTTGTGAGTGTTATCTGATATATTTTCAAACAAATAGTGTAGTTCCGCAAAGCAAAAGGTACAAATAGAAATTTGTAGCACTCCTTCTCAATGATAACGTAATTTTCGTGATAAATTAACCAAGGAAAGCAATGCAATGATAAGTTTTGCAATGAAGAACTCCAGGCGACATCGAAACAACCTTTTCAGAAGACATTGCACATTATATTTTAGCATTGAATTAGTTGTATACATACTAAATACATTTGCAGCTTATGTCTTAACATTGCATTGCAATGATATTAACTACTGCTGTTAAGGTTTGTTAATGATACCTGTTATATTTTCAAACAAAAAGTCTAGGTCTGCTAAACAAGAGGTACAAATAGAGCTTTGTAGCACCTTTTGGCAATGATAACATAATTTGCTTGATAAATCAACCAAAGATATCAATACAATGATCAGTTTTGCAGTTGAGAACTGTAGACAACATTGAGACAAGCTTACAATAAAACATCGCACATTATCTTTTACTAATGAATTAGTTATATACATACCAAATAGACTTTGCAGCTTGTGTCTTAACATTGCATTGCAGTAATAATAAATTTTACTGCCAAAGTTTATAAGTATTATCTGATATATTTTCAAACAGAAAGTGTAGATCTGCATAACACAATGTACCAATAGAGCTTTGAAGAAATAGTTGGAAGTAATCAACTAGTTCACTTGATAAATGCAACACGATGATAAGTTTTGCAATCAAGAACCGTAAGCAACATTAAGAAAACCTTTTCATAAAACATTGCACATTATCTTTTACCAATGAATTAAATGTATGCATTCGAAATAGACTGCTGTTAAAGTTTGTGAGTGTTATCTTTTATATTTACAAACAGAATGGGTAGGTCTGCATAACACAATGTACCAGTAAAGCTTTGTAGCACTAGTTGAAAGTAATCAACTAGTTCTCTTGATTAATGCAACACGATGATAAGTTTTGCAATCAAGAACCGTAAGCAACATTGAGACAACCTTTTCATGAAACATTGTACATTATCTTTTATAAATGAATTAATTGTATACATACTAAATAGTTGGTTTTGCTAAAGTTTGTGAGTGTTATCTCTTACATCTTGAAACAAAATGTGTAGGTGTGCATAACACAATGTACCAATAGAGCTATGTAGCACTAGTTGGAAGTAATCTACTAGTTCTCTTGATTAATGCAGCACGTTGATAAGATTCGCAATAGAGATCTGTAGACAACATCGAAAGTACCTGTTTATAATACATTGCAAATTACCCTTTACCATTGAATTAGTTGTATACATACTAAATACACTTTGCAGCCTCTGTTATAACATTATATTGCAATGATAATAACTACTGCTGTTAAGGTTTGTGAGTGTTATCTGTTAAATTTTCAAACAAAGAGTGTAGTTCCGCAAAGCAAAAGGTACAAATAGAAATTTGTAGCACTCCTTCTCAATGATAACGTAATTTTCGTGATAAATCAACCAAGGAAGGCAATGCAATGATAAGTTTTGCAATGAAGAACTCAAGGCGACATCGAAACGACCTTCTCAGAAGACATTGCACATTATATTTTAGCATTGAATTAGTTGTATACATACTAAATAAATTTGCAGCTTATGTCTTAACATTGCATTGCAATGATAATAACTACTGCTGTTAAAGTTTGTTAATAATACCTGTTATATTTTCAAACAAAAAGTCTAGGTCTGCTAAACAAGAGGTACAAATAGAGCTTTGTAGCACCTGTTGGCAATGATAACATAATTTGCTTGATAAATCAACCAAAGATATCAATACAATGATCAGTTTTGCAGTTGAGAACTGTAGACAACATTGAGACAAGCTTACAATAAAACATCGCACATTATCTTTTACTAATGAATTAGTTATATACATACCAAATAGACTTTGCAGCTTGTGTCTTAACATTGCATTGCAGTAATAATAAATTTTACTGCCAAAGTTTATAAGTATTATCTGATATATTTTCAAACAGAAAGTGTAGATCTGCATAACACAATGTACCAATAGAGCTTTGAAGAAATAGTTGGAAGTAATCAACTAGTTCACTTGATAAATGCAACACGATGATAAGTTTTGCAATCAAGAACCGTAAGCAACATTAAGAAAACCTTTTCATAAAACATTCCACATTATCTTTTACCAATGAATTAGTTGTATGCATTCGAAATAGACTGCTGTTAAAGTTTGTGAGTGTTATCTTCTATATTTACAAACAGAATGGGTAGGTCTGCATAACACAATGTACCAGTAAAGCTTTGTAGCACTAGTTGAAAGTAATCAACTAGTTCTCTTGATTAATGCAACACGATGATAAGTTTTGCAATCAAGAATCGTAAGCAACATTGAGACAACCTTTTCATGAAACATTGTACATTATCTTTTATAAATGAATTAATTGTATACATACTAAATAGTTGGTTTTGTTAAAGTTTGTGAGTGTTATCTCTTACATCTTGAAACAAAAAGTGTAGGTCTGCATAACACAATGTACTAATAGAGCTTTGTAGCACTAGTTGGAAGTAATCAACTAGTTCTCTTGATTAATGCAACACGATGATAAGTTTTGCAATCAAGAACCGTAAGCAACATTGAGACAACCTTTTCATGAAACATTGTACATTATCTTTTACCAATGAATTAATTGTATACATACTAAATAGTTGGTTTTGCTAAAGTTTGTGAGTGTTATCTCTTACATCTTGAAACAAAAAGTGTAGGTCTGCATAACACAATGTACCAATAGAGCTATGTAGCACTAGTTGGAAGTAATCTACTAGTTCTCTTGATTAATGCAGCACGTTGATAAGATTCGCAATAGAGATCTGTAGACAACATCGAAAGTACCTGTTTATAATACATTGCAAATTACCCTTTACCATTGAATTAGTTGTATACATACTAAATACACTTTGCAGCCTCTGTTATAACATTATATTGCAATGATAATAACTACTGCTGTTAAGGTTTGTGAGTGTTATCTGTTAAATTTTCAAACAAAGAGTGTAGTTCCGCAAAGCAAAAGGTACAAATAGAAATTTGTAGCACTCCTTCTCAATGATAACGTAATTTTCGTGATAAATCAACCAAGGAAGGCAATGCAATGATAAGTTTTGCAATGAAGAACTCAAGGCGACATCGAAACGACCTTCTCAGAAGACATTGCACATTATATTTTAGCATTGAATTAGTTGTATACATACTAAATACACTTTGCAGCCTCTGTTATAACATTATATTGCAATGATAATAACTACTGCTGTTATGGTTTGTGAGTGCTTTCTGTTGAATTTTCAAACAAAGAGTGTAGGTCTGCAAAACAAAAGGTACAAACAGAGCTTTGTAAACCTCTTTTGCAATGATAACGTAATTTTCGTGATAAATCAGTAAAGAAGTCAATATAATGATAAGTTTTGCAATCAAGAACTGTAGACAACATTGAGACAACCTTTTCATAAAACAATGTACATTATCTTTTACCAATGAATTAGTTTTATACATACTAAATAGTTGGTTTTGTTAAAGTTTGTGAGTGTTATCTCTTACATCTTGAAACAAAAAGTGTAGGTGTGCATAACACAATGTACCAATAGAGCTATGTAGCAATAGTTGGAAGTAATCAACAAGTTTATTTGAAAAATGCAACACGATGATAAGTTTTGCAATTGAGATCTATAGACAACATCGAGTGAACCTGTTAATGATACATTGCAAATTACCTTTTATCATTGAATTAGTTGTATACATTATAAATACACTTTGCAGCTTCTGTCTTAACATTGCATTGCAATGATAATTAACACTGCAGTTATAGTTTGTGAGTGTTATCTGATATATTTTCAAACAAATAGTGTAGTTCCGCAAAGCAAAAGGTACAAATAGAAATTTGTAGCACTCCTTCTCAATGATAACGTAATTTTCGTGATAAATCAACCAAGGAAGGCAATGCAATGATAAGTTTTGCAATGAAGAACTCAAGGCGACATCGAAACGACCTTCTCAGAAGACATTGCACATTATATTTTAGCATTGAATTAGTTGTATACATACTAAATACACTTTGCAGCCTCTGTTATAACATTATATTGCAATGATAATAACTACTGCTGTTATGGTTTGTGAGTGCTTTCTGTTGAATTTTCAAACAAAGAGTGTAGGTCTGCAAAACAAAAGGTACAAACAGAGCTTTGTAAACCTCTTTTGCAATGATAACGTAATTTTCGTGATAAATCAGTAAAGAAGTCAATATAATGATAAGTTTTGCAATCAAGAACTGTAGACAACATTGAGACAACCTTTTCATAAAACAATGTACATTATCTTTTACCAATGAATTAGTTTTATACATACTAAATAGTTGGTTTTGTTAAAGTTTGTGAGTGTTATCTCTTACATCTTGAAACAAAAAGTGTAGGTGTGCATAACACAATGTACCAATAGAGCTATGTAGCACTAGTTGGAAGTAATCAACTAGTTCTCTTGATTAATGCAGCACGATGATAAGCTTCGCAATAGAGATCTGTAGACAACATCGAGAGAACCTGTTTATAATACATTACAAATTACCCTTTACCATTGAATTAGTTGTATACATTATAAATACACTTTGTAGCTTCTGTCTTAACATTGCATTGCAATGATAATTAACACTGCAGTTATAGTTTGTGAGTGTTATCTGATATATTTTCAAACAAATAGTGTAGTTCTGCAAAGCAAAAGGTACAAATATAAATTTGTAGCACTCCTTCTCAATGATAACGTAATTTTCGTGATAAATCAACCAAGGAAAGCAATGCAATGATAAGTTTTGCAATGAAGAACTCCAGGCGACATCGAAACAACCTTTTCAGAAGACATTGCACATTATATTTTAGCATTGAATTAGTTGTATACATACTAAATACACTTTGCAGCCTCTGTTATAACATTATATTGCAATGATAATAACTACTGCTGTTAAGGTCTGTGAGTGTTATCTGTTAAATTTTCAAACAAAGAGTGTAGGTCTGCAAAGCAAAAGGTACAAACAGAGCTTGTAAACCTCTTTTGCAATGATAACGTAATTTTCGTGATAAATCAGTAAAGAAGTCAATATAATGATGAGTTTTGCAATCAAGAACTGTAGACAACACTGAGACAACCTTTTCATAAAACATTGTACACTATCTTTTACCATTGAATTAGTTGTATGCATTCGAAATAGACTGCTGTTAAAGTTTGTGAGTGTTATCTTTTATATTTACAAGCAGAATGGGTAGGTCTGCATAACACAATGTACCAGTAAAGCTTTGTAGCACTAGTTGAAAGTAATCAACTACTTCTCTTGATTAATGCAACACGATGATAAGTTTTGCAATCAAGAACCGTAAGCAACATTGAGACAACCTTTTCATGAAACATTGTACATTATCTTTTATAAATGAATTAATTGTATACATACTAAATAGTTGGTTTTTTTAAAGTTTGTGATTGCTATCTCTTACATCTTGAAACAAAAAGTGTAGGTCTGCATAACACAATGTACTAATAGAGCTTTGTAGCACTAGTTGGAAGTAATCAACTAGTTCTCTTGATTAATGCAACACGATGATAAGTTTTGCAATCAAGAACCGTAAGCAACATTGAGACAACCTTTTCATGAAACATTGTACATTATCTTTTACCAATGAATTAATTGTATACATACTAAATAGTTGGTTTTGCTGAAGTTTGTGAGTGTTATCTCTTACATCTTGAAACAAAAAGTGTAGGTCTGCATAACACAATGTACCAATAGAGCTATGTAGCACTAGTTGGAAGTAATCTACTAGTTCTCTTGATTAATGCAGCACGTTGATAAGATTCGCAATAGAGATCTGTAGACAACATCGAAAGTACCTGTTTATAATACATTGCAAATTACCCTTTACCATTGAATTAGTTGTATACATACTAAATACACTTTGCAGCCTCTGTTATAACATTATATTGCAATGATAATAACTACTGCTGTTAAGGTTTGTGAGTGTTATCTGTTAAATTTTCAAACAAAGAGTGTAGTTCCGCAAAGCAAAAGGTACAAATAGAAATTTGTAGCACTCCTTCTCAATGATAACGTAATTTTCGTGATAAATCAACCAAGGAAGGCAATGCAATGATAAGTTTTGCAATGAAGAACTCAAGGCGACATCGAAACGACCTTCTCAGAAGACATTGCACATTATATTTTAGCATTGAATTAGTTGTATACATACTAAATAAATTTGCAGCTTATGTCTTAACATTGCATTGCAATGATAATAACTACTGCTGTTAAAGTTTGTTAATAATACCTGTTATATTTTCAAACAAAAAGTCTAGGTCTGCTAAACAAGAGGTACAAATAGAGCTTTGTAGCTCCTGTTGGCAATGATAACATAATTTGCTTGATAAATCAACCAAAGATATCAATACAATGATCAGTTTTGCAGTTGAGAACTGTAGACAACATTGAGACAAGCTTACAATAAAACATCGCACATTATCTTTTACTAATGAATTAGTTATATACATACCAAATAGACTTTGCAGCTTGTGTCTTAACATTGCATTGCAGTAATAATAAATTTTACTGCCAAAGTTTATAAGTATTATCTGATATATTTTCAAACAGAAAGTGTAGATCTGCATAACACAATGTACCAGTAAAGCTTTGTAGCACTAGTTGAAAGTAATCAACTAGTTCTCTTGATTAATGCAACACGATGATAAGTTTTGCAATCAAGAACCGTAAGCAACATTGAGACAACCTTTTCATGAAACATTGTACATTATCTTTTATAAATGAATTAATTGTATACATACTAAATAGTTGGTTTTGTTAAAGTTTGTGAGTGTTATCTCTTACATCTTGAAACAAAAAGTGTAGGTCTGCATAACACAATGTACTAATAGAGCTTTGTAGCACTAGTTGGAAGTAATCAACTAGTTCTCTTGATTAATGCAACACGATGATAAGTTTTGCAATCAAGAACCGTAAGCAACATTGAGACAACCTTTTCATGAAACATTGTACATTATCTTTTACCAATGAATTAATTGTATACATACTAAATAGTTGGTTTTGCTAAAGTTTGTGAGTGTTATCTCTTACATCTTGAAACAAAAAGTGTAGGTCTGCATAACACAATGCACCAATAGAGCTATGTAGCACTAGTTGGAAGTAATCTACTAGTTCTCTTGATTAATGCAGCACGTTGATAAGATTCGCAATAGAGATCTGTAGACAACATCGAAAGTACCTGTTTATAATACATTGCAAATTACCCTTTACCATTGAATTAGTTGTATACATACTAAATACACTTTGCAGCCTCTGTTATAACATTATATTGCAATGATAATAACTACTGCTGTTAAGGTTTGTGAGTGTTATCTGTTAAATTTTCAAACAAAGAGTGTAGTTCTGCAAAGCAAAAGGTACAAATATAAATTTGTAGCACTCCTTCTCAATGATAACGTAATTTTCGTGATAAATCAACCAAGGAAAGCAATGCAATGATAAGTTTTGCAATGAAGAACTCCAGGCGACATCGAAACAACCTTTTCAGAAGACATGGCACATTATATTTTAGCATTGAATTAGTTGTATACATACTAAATACACTTTGCAGCCTCTGTTATAACATTATATTGCAATGATAATAACTACTGCTGTTAAGGTCTGTGAGTGTTATCTGTTAAATTTTCAAACAAAGAGTGTAGGTCTGCAAAGCAAAAGGTACAAACAGAGCTTTGTAAACCTCTTTTGCAATGATAACGTAATTTTCGTGATAAATCAGTAAAGAAGTCAATATAATGATGAGTTTTGCAATCAAGAACTGTAGACAACATTGAGACAACCTTTTCATAAAACATTGTACACTATCTTATACCATTGAATTAGTTGTATACATACTAAATAGACTTTGCAGCTTCTTTCTTAACATTACATTGAAATGAAAATCAACACTGCTATTAAAGTTTGTGAGTGTTATCTGTTATATTTTCAAACAAAAAGTATAGGTTTACAAACAAAATATACAAATAGATTGTTGTTGCACTCGTGGAAAGTGATAAACAAATTATCATTACAGAGCAACAGAATTGTCAGTTTGCAATTGAGAAATGTAGACAACATTGAGACAACATATTTATAATACATTGCACTTTATCTTTTACCATCAAAATAGTGATATACATACTAAATATACTGTTGTTCAAGTTTGTGAGTGTTATCTCTTATATCTTGGAACAAAAAGTGTAGGTCTGCAAAAAACAATGTACCAATAGAGCATTAGCACTAGTTGGAAGTATTCAACTAGTTCTCTTGATTAATGCAGCACGATGATAAGCTTTGCAATAGAGATCTGTAGACAACATCGAGAGAACTTGTTTAGAATACATTGCAAATTATCTTCTTCCATTGAATTAGTTGTATACATACTAAATCGACTTTGCAGCTTCTGTCTTAACATTGCATTGCAGTAATAATAAATATTGCTGCCTAAGTTTGTAAGAATTGTCGGTGATATTTTTAAACAAAAAGTGTATTTCTGCATAACACAATGTACCAACAGAGATTTGTAGCAATAGTTGGAAGTAATCAACAAGTTTATTTGAAAAATGCAACACGATGATAAGTTTTGCAATTGAGATCTATAGACAGCATCGAGTGAACCTGCTAATGATACATTGCAAATTACCTTTTATCATTGAATTAGTTGTATACATTATAAATACACTTTGCAGCTTCTGTCTTAACATTACATTGCAATGATAATTAACACTGCAGTTATAGTTTGTGAGTGTTATCTGATATATTTTCAAACAAATAGTGTAGTTCTGCAAAGCAAAAGGTACAAATATAAATTTGTAGCACTCCTTCTCAATGATAACGTAATTTTCGTGATAAATCAACCAAGGAAAGCAATGCAATGATAAGTTTTGCAATGAAGAACTCCAGGCGACATCGAAACAACCTTTTCAGAAGACATTGCCCATTATATTTTAGCATTGAATTAGTTGTATACATACTAAATACATTTGCAGCTTATGTCTTAACATTGCATTGCAATGATATTAACTACTGCTGTTAAGGTTTGTTAATGATACCTGTTATATTTTCAAACAAAAAGTATAGGTTTACAAACAAAATATACAAATAGAACGTTGTTGCACTCGTGGGAAGTGATAAACAAATTATCATTACAAAGCAACAGAATTGTCAGTTTGCAATTGAGAAATGTAGACAACATTGAGACAACATATTTATAATACATTGCACTTTATCTTTTACCATCAAAATAGTGATATACATACTAAATATACTGTTGTTAAAGTTGGTGAGTGTTTTCTCTTATATCTTGGAACAAAAAGTGTAGGTCTGCAAAACACAATGTACCAATAGAGCACTAGCACTAGTTGGAAGTAATCAACTAGTTCTCTTGATTAATGCAGCACGATGATAAGCTTTGCAATAGAGATCTGTAGACAACATCGAGAGAACTTGTTTAGAATACATTGCAAATTATCTTTTACCATTGAATTAGTTGTATACATACTAAATCGACTTTGCAGCTTCTGTCTTAACATTGCATTGCAGTAATGATAAATATTGCTGCCAAAGTTTGTAAGAATTGTCTGTGATATTTTTAAACAAAAAGTGTATTTCTGCATAACACAATGTACCAACAGAGATTTGTAGCAATAGTTGGAAGTAATCAACAAGTTTATTTGAAAAATTCAACACGATGATAAGTTTTGCAGTTGAGATCTATAGACAGCATCGAGTGAACCTGTTAATGATACATTGCAAATTACCTTTTATCATTGAATTAGTTGTATACATTATGAATACACTTTGCAGCTTCTGTCTTAACATTGCATTGCAATGATAATTAACACTGCAGTTATAGTTTGTGAGTGATGCCTGTTATATTTTCAAACAAAAAGTGTATTGATGCAAAACACAATGTACGAATAGGACTTTGTAGCAATAGTTGGAAGTAATCAACTAGTTCACTTGATAAATGCAGCATCCTCTTCAAAAGGATGGTTCGTTTTCCCATTGAGAACTATAGACAACATTGAGACAAGATGTTAATAACACATTGCATATTATCTTTCACTATTGCATTAGTTGTATACATACTAAAAAGACTTTGCAATTTTTTTCTTAACATTGCATCGCAAGTGATAAATAACACTACTGCCATAGCTTATGAGTGTTATCTCTTATATCTTGAAACAAAAAGTTTAGTGCTGCATAACAAAATGTACGAATAGAACTTTGTAGCGCACGTTGGAAGTGATAACTTTATTTTCGTGACAAATCAACACGATGATAAGTTTCGCAATTGAAACTTGTAGACAACATTGAGGCATCCTTTTCATAAAACATTACATATTATCTTTTACTTTTGAATGAGTTGTATACATACTAAATAGACTGCAGTGTCTGTCTTAACATTGTATTGCAATGATAATAAACACTACTGTCAAAGTTATTAAGTGTTATTTGCTAGATTTTCAAATATAAAGTATAGGTTTGCAAAACAAAATGTACGAATAGAGTATTGTAGCACTATTGGAAAGCGATGAACTAGTTTTCTTAACGAATGCTAAATGCTTTTAATTACAATAATAAACTTTGCAATTGAGAACCAGAGAATGAGTCAAGTGTACATTCTTTCAATAAACATAAATCTATCTTTTATCATTGATTTACTTGTATCCATACCAAATATACATCTAAAATTTCTGTCTTAACTTTCGAACATTCTCAACGATGATAAAACTACTGCCAAATGTGGCAAGAATTCTCTTTAATACTTTCAGACATTAAGTACCAGTTTGCATCGCATTAAGTTTAAATAGAACTTTGAAGAACTAATTAGAAGTGATGAACTAATTTCAATGTAAATGCGTAAATGCATTAATTCCCATGTAATTGCAAGGCAAGATTTGTAACGTTTTGTAAGTGTAAGTGAACAACTGCATTTGCAACCATGACTGGTACCAATTGGATGCTCAATTTTCTACAAGACAATGACTACACGGCTTCGTCAACTACTAAATAAAATTATAGAAAAACTTGTAAGCAAACACAATCCCATCCTCAAACATTGATTCGAGTTTCAATTATTAAATTTTACAAATAATATTGGATATATCTTAGTTATAATCAACCTTTAATCAATCTTTATCTTAAAGGCTTGCGTTGCATTGAACAATTGCTCCCTAAACATGAACTAATTTAATTTAACATAGTAGTTTTTACTTCGGAACAATGTTTAAATGGCTTTGAAATTACTGAAATTTGAAATTTGAAATTATTCTGGTAAGTGTTGGTAACAAATGCAATATATTATTATGAATGATGATAAGATTTCCAATTGAGAACTGTAGACAACATTGAGACGACCTTTAAATTATACACTGCACAAAATCTATTACCATTGAATTACTTCTATACATACTAACTAGACTTTGCTATTTCTGTCTTAACATTGCATTAGAAATGATAATAAACACTGCTGCTGTAGTTTATCAGTGCTCTTTGTAATGTTTTCCAACAAAGAGTATCGATTTTCTCAAAAGATTTGCAAGTAAAACTGATTCGAGTAGCTCCTACTACTTGATAATTGCTAATAGAGACTTTTCTAATGATAACCTATGAATTGTGTTGTTTTAAAACAATTCACTTTATTTCCTACAAGTAGTGTCTAAATCCTTGTAAAACGCAATCATTATTGTAAAGTTGAATGCGAATTGGGAATGATTTGTGGTTTCTACACAAAGATAACAAAGCAAACAAGCTATGTTCTTAATCTCTTGGTTTCAATGATATTTGCTTCAATTTTTGTGTAAAACTTTGAGTGGGAAATGAGAATGATACCAAATTCAAATATTTGAATTGCAACAAAATCAGTTAGGCTTGCAAATCGACAAAGTTACAAAGGATCACAATAACTTCCCTATTTTGATGGAATTAAAAAAACTTAATGCAGTATCAACTTTACGGTTGAACCAAAATGATGAATTCTAACTCCGTCATTAGAATGATTACCTCTTGGATAGAAAAAAATCGATGCTATAAAGTATTTCACGTTAGTATTATAACTACACTGTGAATAAAATATATTGAATATAATGGAATGTTATGTATTTTATCTTACTATCGTATAGCCAGTATCAACCTTGCAATTATACCAAAGACTATGAATGTAAACTATGGCGATAGAATGAATTTATCTTGAATTGAATATAAAGGATGCAATAAAACATCATATTCTTAAGTTATAGACTTGATGTTAGGCAAACTTACATTGTCGAGGGAAACTAACTCTCCAGAATCAGTTTGCCTTTGAATGTTAATGCAGTAGAAACATTGGGGTTACAGCCAAAATTACAAGTTTAACATTGGCCCTCGAAAAAATCAAACTTAGATACAAAGTAAACAAATAAGTGAAATATCTGTTTTAATGTTTTAATTTGATGATATTGAAACTAGTATAATCGACGGAAACTTGTATTTTCCAATTAACTTGCTTTTGTATGTTAAGTTTATTAGCTATCCAAAGGAAACAAGAGCAGCAAGGCAAACTATTTCAACACCATAGGTCTAAGTAGAAGTGGAAATAGTATCTATTTTAATTCATTAGTTTCCTATCAAAGAAGTGGCTCCAAAAAATTGAATGTAACTTTTGTGAGGGACTTGCAGTATTACCTGTGCATTTTTCGTAGATTATTCATTAAAATTTTTACATTCGTGACATATTTATAATTTTTCTCAATAGATTTGCAAGTAAAACTGATTCGAGTAGCTCCTACCACTTGATGACTGCTAATAGAGACTTTTCTAATGATGACCTATGAATTGTGTTGTTTTAAAACAATTCACTTTATTTCCTACAAGTAGTGTCTAAATCCTTGTAAAACGCAATCATTATTGTAAAGTTGAATGCGAATTGGGAATGATTTGTGGTTTCTACACAAAGATAACAAAGCAAACAAGCTATGGTCTTAATATTTTGGTTTAAATGATAATTGCTTCAATTTTTGTGTGAAACTTTGAGTGGGAAATGAGAATGATACCAAATTCAAATATTTGAATTGCAACAAAATCAGTTGGGCTTGCAAATCGAGAAAGTTACAAAGCATCACAATAACTCCCCTATTTTGATGGAATTAAAAAGACTTAATGCAGTATCAACTTTACGGTTGTACCAAAATGATGAATTCCAACTCCGTCATTAGAATGATTACCTCTTGGATAGAAAAAAATCGATGCTATAAAGTATTTCACTGTAGTATTATAATTACACTGTGAATATAATATATTGAATATAATGGAATGTTATGTATTTTATCTTACTATCGTATAGCCAGTATCAACCTTGCGGTTGTACCAAAGTGATGAATTTTAACTCCGTCATTAGAATGATTACCTCTTGGATAGAAAAAAATCGATGCTATAAAGTATTTCACTGTAGTATTATAACTTCACTGTGAATATAATGTATTGAATATAGTGGAATGTTATGTATTTTATCTTACTATCGTATAGCCAGTATCAACTTTGCAGTTATACCAAAGACTATGAATGTAAACTGTGGCGATGGAATGAATTTATCTTGAACTGAATATAAAGGATGCAATAAAACATTATATTCTTAAGTTATGGACTTGATGTTCGGCAAACTTACATTGTCGAGGGAAACTAACTCTCCAGAATCAATTTGCCTTTGAATGTTAATGCAGTAGAACGTTGGGGTTACAGCCAAAATTACAAGTTTAACATTGGCCCTCGAAAAAATCAAACTTAGATACAAAGTAAACAAATAAGTGAAATATCTGTTTTAATGCTTTAATTTGATGATATTGAAACTAGTATAATCGACGGAAACTTGTATTTTCCAATTAACTTGCTTTTGTATGTTAAGTTTATTAGCTATCCAAAGGAAACAAGAGCGGCAAGGCAAACTATTTCAACCCCATAGGTCTAAGTAGAAGTGGAAATAGTATCTATTTTAATTCATTAGTTTCCTATCAAAGAAGTGGCTCCTAAAATTGAATGTAACTTTTGTGAGGCACTTGCAGTATTACCTGTGCATTTTCCGTAGATAATTCATTAAAATTTTTACATTCGTGACATATCTATAATTTTTCTCAATAGATTTGCAAGTAAAACTGATTCGAGTAGCTCCTACCACTTGATGACTGCTAATAGAGACTTTTCTAATGATAACCTATGAATTGTGTTGTTTTAAAACAATTCACTTTATTTCCTACAAGTAGTGTCTAAATCCTTGTAAGACGCAATCATTATTGTAAAGTTGAATGCGAATTGGGAATGATTTGTGGTTTCTACACAAAGATAACAAAGCAAACAAGCTATGTTCTTAATATCTTGGTTTAAATGATAATTGCTTCAATTTTTGTGTGAAACTTTGAGTGGGAAATGAGAATGATACCAAATTCAAATATTTGAATTGCAACAAAATCAGTTGGGCTTGCAAATCGAGAAAGTTACAAAGCATCACAATAACTCCCCTATTTTGATGGAATTAAAAAGACTTAATGCAGTATCAACTTTACGGTTGTACCAAAATGATGAATTCCAACTCCGTCATTAGAATGATTACCTCTTGGATAGAAAAAAATCGATGCTTTAGAGTATTTCACTGTAGTATGATAATTACACTGTGAATATAATATATTGCATATAATGGAATGTTTTGTATTTTATCTTACTATCGTATAGCCAGTATCAACCTTGCGGTTGTACCAAAATGTTGAATTCTAACTCCGTCATTAGAATGATTACCTCTTGGATAGAAAAAAATCGATGCTATAAAGTATTTCACTGTAGTATTATAATTACACTGTGAATATAATATATTGAATATAATGGAATGTTATGTATTTTATCTTACTATCGTATAGCCAGTATCAACCTTGCGGTTGTACCAAAGTGATGAATTTTAACTCCGTCATTTGAATGATTACCTCTTGGATAGAAAAAAATCGATGCTATAAAGTATTTCACTGTAGTATTATAACTTCACTGTGAATATAATGTATTGAATATAGTGGAATGTTATGTATTTTATCTTACTATCGTATAGCCAGTATCAACTTTGCAGTTATACCAAAGACTATGAATGTAAACTGTGGCGATGGAATGAATTTATCTTGAACTGAATATAAAGGATGCAATAAAACATTATATTCTTAAGTTATGGACTTGATGTTCGGCAAACTTACATTGTCGAGGGAAACTAACTCTCCAGAATCAATTTGCCTTTGAATGTTAATGCAGTAGAACGTTGGGGTTACAGCCAAAATTACAAGTTTAACATTGGCCCTCGAAAAAATCAAACTTAGATACAAAGTAAACAAATAAGTGAAATATCTGTTTTAATGCTTTAATTTGATGATATTGAAACTAGTATAATCGACGGAAACTTGTATTTTCCAATTAACTTGCTTTTGTATGTTAAGTTTATTAGCTATCCAAAGGAAACAAGAGCGGCAAGGTAAACTATTTCAACCCCATAGGTCTAAGTAGAAGTGGAAATAGTATCTATTTTAATTCATTAGTTTCCTATCAAAGAAGTGGCTCCTAAAATTGAATGTAACTTTTGTGAGGCACTTGCAGTATTACCTGTGCATTTTCCGTAGATAATTCATTAAAATTTTTACATTCGTGACATATTTATAATTTTTCTCAATAGATTTGCAAGTAAAACTGATTCGAGTAGCTCCTACCACTTGATGACTGCTAATAGAGACTTTTCTAATGATAACCTATGAATTGTGTTGTTTTAAAACAATTCACTTTATTTCCTACAAGTAGTGTCTAAATCCTTGTAAGACGCAATCATTATTGTAAAGTTGAATGCGAATTGGGAATGATTTGTGGTTTCTACACAAAGATAACAAAGCAAACAAGCTATGTTCTTAATCTCTTGGTTTAAATGATAATTGCTTCAATTTTTGTGTGAAACTTTGAGTGGGAAATGAGAATGATACCAAATTCAAATATTTGAATTGCAACAAAATCAGTTGGGCTTGCAAATCGAGAAAGTTACAAAGCATCACAATAACTCCCCTATTTTGATGGAATTAAAAAGACTTAATGCAGTATCAACTTTACGGTTGTACCAAAATGATGAATTCCAACTCCGTCATTAGAATGATTACCTCTTGGATAGAAAAAAATCGATGCTTTAGAGTATTTCACTGTAGTATGATAATTACACTGTGAATATAATATATTGAATATAATGGAATGTTATGTATTTTATCTTACTATCGTATAGCCAGTATCAACCTTGCGGTTGTACCAAAATGATGAATTCTAACTCCGTCATTAGAATGATTACCTCTTGGATAGAAAAAAATCGATGCTATAAAGTATTTCACTGTAGTATTATAATTACACTGTGAATATAATATATTGAATATAATGGAATGTTATGTATTTTATCTTACTATCGTATAGCCAGTATCAACCTTGCGGTTGTACCAAAGTGATGAATTTTAACTCCGTCATTAGAATGATTACCTCTTGGATAGAAAAAAATCGATGCTATAAAGTATTTCACTGTAGTATTATAACTTCACTGTGAATATAATGTATTGAATATAGTGGAATGTTATGTATTTTATCTTACTATCGTATAGCCAGTATCAACTTTGCAGTTATACCAAAGACTATGAATGTAAACTGTGGCGATAGAATGAATTTATCTTGAACTGAATATAAAGGATGCAATAAAACATTATATTCTTAAGTTATGGACTTGATGTTCGGCAAACTTACATTGTCGAGGGAAACTAACTCTCCAGAATCAATTTGCCTTTGAATGTTAATGCAGTAGAACGTTGGGGTTACAGCCAAAATTACAAGTTTAACATTGGCCCTCGAAAAAATCAAACTTAGATACAAAGTAAACAAATAAGTGAAATATCTGTTTTAATGCTTTAATTTGATGATATTGAAACTAGTATAATCGACGGAAACTTGTATTTTCCAATTAACTTGCTTTTGTATGTTAAGTTTATTAGCTATCCAAAGGAAACAAGAGCGGCAAGGTAAACTATTTCAACCCCATAGGTCTAAGTAGAAGTGGAAATAGTATCTATTTTAATTCATTAGTTTCCTATCAAAGAAGTGGCTCCTAAAATTGAATGTAACTTTTGTGAGGCACTTGCAGTATTACCTGTGCATTTTCCGTAGATAATTCATTAAAATTTTTACATTCGTGACATATTTATAATTTTTCTCAATAGATTTGCAAGTAAAACTGATTCGAGTAGCTCCTACCACTTGATGACTGCTAATAGAGACTTTTCTAATGATAACCTATGAATTGTGTTGTTTTAAAACAATTCACTTTATTTCCTACAAGTAGTGTCTAAATCCTTGTAAGACGCAATCATTATTGTAAAGTTGAATGCGAATTGGGAATGATTTGTGGTTTCTACACAAAGATAACAAAGCAAACAAGCTATGTTCTTAATCTCTTGGTTTCAATGATATTTGCTTCAATTTTTGTGTGAAACTTTGAGTGGGAAATGAGAATGATACCAAATTCAAATATTTGAATTGCAACAAAATCAGTTGGGCTTGCAAATCGAGAAAGTTACAAAGCATCACAATAACTCCCCTATTTTGATGGAATTAAAAAGACTTAATGCAGTATCAACTTTACGGTTGTACCAAAATGATGAATTCCAACTCCGTCATTAGAATGATTACCTCTTGGATAGAAAAAAATCGATGCTTTAGAGTATTTCACTGTAGTATGATAATTACACTGTGAATATAATATATTGAATATAATGGAATGTTATGTATTTTATCTTACTATCGTATAGCCAGTATCAACCTTGCGGTTGTACCAAAATGTTGAATTCTAACTCCGTCATTAGAATGATTACCTCTTGGATAGAAAAAAATCGATGCTATAAAGTATTTCACTGTAGTATTATAATTACACTGTGAATATAATATATTGAATATAATGGAATGTTATGTATTTTATCTTACTATCGTATAGCCAGTATCAACCTCGCGGTTGTACCAAAGTGATGAATTTTAACTCCGTCATTAGAATGATTACCTCTTGGATAGAAAAAAATCGATGCTATAAAGTATTTCACTGTAGTATTATAACTTCACTGTGAATATAATGTATTGAATATAGTGGAATGTTATGTATTTTATCTTACTATCGTATAGCCAGTATCAACTTTGCAGTTATACCAAAGACTATGAATGTAAACTGTGGCGATAGAATGAATTTATCTTGAACTGAATATAAAGGATGCAATAAAACATTATATTCTTAAGTTATGGACTTGATGTTCGGCAAACTTACATTGTCGAGGGAAACTAACTCTCCAGAATCAATTTGCCTTTGAATGTTAATGCAGTAGAACGTTGGGGTTACAGCCAAAATTACAAGTTTAACATTGGCCCTCGAAAAAATCAAACTTAGATACAAAGTAAACAAATAAGTGAAATATCTGTTTTAATGCTTTAATTTGATGATATTGAAACTAGTATAATCGACGGAAACTTGTATTTTCCAATTTACTTGCTTTTGTATGTTAAGTTTATTAGCTATCCAAAGGAAACAAGAGCGGCAAGGTAAACTATTTCAACCCCATAGGTCTAAGTAGAGGTGGAAATAGTATCTATTTTAATTCATTAGTTTCCTATCAAAGAAGTGGCTCCTAAAATTGAATGTAACTTTTGTGAGGCACTTGCAGTATTACCTGTGCATTTTCCGTAGATAATTCATTAAAATTTTTACATTCGTGACATATTTATAATTTTTCTCAATAGATTTGCAAGTAAAACTGATTCGAGTAGCTCCTACCACTTGATGACTGCTAATAGAGACTTTTCTAATGATAACCTATGAATTGTGTTGTTTTAAAACAATTCACTTTATTTCCTACAAGTAGTGTCTAAATCCTTGTAAAACGCAATCATTATTGTAAAGTTGAATGCGAATTGGGAATGATTTGTGGTTTCTACACAAAGATAACAAAGCAAACAAGCTATGTTCTTAATATCTTGGTTTCAATGATATTTGCTTCAATTTTCGTGTGAAACTTTGAGTGGGAAATGAGAATGATGCCAAATTCAAATATTTGAATTGCAACAAAATCAGTTGGGCCTGCAAATCGAGAAAGTTACAAAGCATCACAATAACTCCCCTATTTTGATGGAATTAAAAAAACTTAATGCAGTATCAACATTACGGTTGTACCAAAATAATGAATTCCAACTCCGTCATTAGAATGATTACCTCTTGGATAGAAAAAAATCGATGCTATAGAGTATTTCACTGTAGTATGATAATTACACTGTGAATATAATATATTGAATATAATGGAATGTTATGTATTTTATCTTACTATCGTATAGCCAGTATCAACCTTGCGGTTGTACCAAAATGATGAATTCTAACTCCGTCATTAGAATGATTACCTCTTGGATAGAAAAAAATCGATGCTATAAAGTATTTCACTGTAGTATTATAATTACACTGTGAATATAATATATTGAATATAATGGAATGTTATGTATTTTATCTTACTATCGTATAGCCAGTATCAACCTTGCGGTTGTACCAAAGTGATGAATTTTAACTCCGTCATTAGAATGATTACCTCTTGGATAGAAAAAAATCGATGCTATAAAGTATTTCACTGTAGTATTATAACTTCACTGTGAATATAATGTATTGAATATAGTGGAATGTTATGTATTTTATCTTACTATCGTATAGCCAGTATCAACTTTGCAGTTATACCAAAGACTATGAATGTAAACTGTGGCGATAGAATGAATTTATCTTGAACTGAATATAAAGGATGCAATTAAACATTTTATTCTTAAGTTATGGACTTGATGTTCGGCAAACTTACATTGTCCAGGGAAACTAACTCTCCAGAATCAATTTGCCTTTGAATGTTAATGCAGTAGAACGTTGGGGTTACAGCCAAAATTACAAGTTTAACATTGGCCCTCGAAAAAATCAAACTTAGATACAAAGTAAACAAATAAGTGAAATATCTGTTTTAATGCTTTAATTTGATGATATTGAAACTAGTATAATCGACGGAAACTTGTATTTTCCAATTAACTTGCTTTTGTATGTTAAGTTTATTAGCTATCCAAAGGAAACAAGAGCGGCAAGGTAAACTATTTCAACCCCATAGGTCTAAGTAGAGGTGGAAATAGTATCTATTTTAATTCATTAGTTTCCTATCAAAGAAGTGGCTCCTAAAATTGAATGTAACTTTTGTGAGGCACTTGCAGTATTACCTGTGCATTTTCCGTAGATAATTCATTAAAATTTTTACATTCGTGACATATCTATAATTTTTCTCAATAGATTTGCAAGTAAAACTGATTCGAGTAGCTCCTACCACTTGATGACTGCTAATAGAGACTTTTCTAATGATAACCTATGAATTGTGTTGTTTTAAAACAATTCACTTTATTTCCTACAAGTAGTGTCTAAATCCTTGTAAGACGCAATCATTATTGTAAAGTTGAATGCGAATTGGGAATGATTTGTGGTTTCTACACAAAGATAACAAAGCAAACAAGCTATGTTCTTAATATCTTGGTTTAAATGATAATTGCTTCAATTTTTGTGTGAAACTTTGAGTGGGAAATGAGAATGATACCAAATTCAAATATTTGAATTGCAACAAAATCAGTTGGGCTTGCAAATCGAGAAAGTTACAAAGCATCACAATAACTCCCCTATTTTGATGGAATTAAAAAGACTTAATGCAGTATCAACTTTACGGTTGTACCAAAATGATGAATTCCAACTCCGTCATTAGAATGATTACCTCTTGGATAGAAAAAAATCGATGCTTTAGAGTATTTCACTGTAGTATGATAATTACACTGTGAATATAATATATTGAATATAATGGAATGTTATGTATTTTATCTTACTATCGTATAGCCAGTATCAACCTTGCGGTTGTACCAAAATGATGAATTCTAACTCCGTCATTAGAATGATTACCTCTTGGATAGAAAAAAATCGATGCTATAAAGTATTTCACTGTAGTATTATAATTACACTGTGAATATAATATATTGAATATAATGGAATGTTATGTATTTTATCTTACTATCGTATAGCCAGTATCAACCTTGCGGTTGTACCAAAGTGATGAATTTTAACTCCGTCATTAGAATGATTACCTCTTGGATAGAAAAAAATCGATGCTATAAAGTATTTCACTGTAGTATTATAACTTCACTGTGAATATAATGTATTGAATATAGTGGAATGTTATGTATTTTATCTTACTATCGTATAGCCAGTATCAACTTTGCAGTTATACCAAAGACTATGAATGTAAACTGTGGCGATAGAATGAATTTATCTTGAACTGAATATAAAGGATGCAATAAAACATTATATTCTTAAGTTATGGACTTGATGTTCGGCAAACTTACATTGTCGAGGGAAACTAACTCTCCAGAATCAATTTGCCTTTGAATGTTAATGCAGTAGAACGTTGGGGTTACAGCCAAAATTACAAGTTTAACATTGGCCCTCGAAAAAATCAAACTTAGATACAAAGTAAACAAATAAGTGAAATATCTGTTTTAATGCTTTAATTTGATGATATTGAAACTAGTATAATCGACGGAAACTTGTATTTTCCAATTAACTTGCTTTTGTATGTTAAGTTTATTAGCTATCCAAAGGAAACAAGAGCGGCAAGGTAAACTATTTCAACCCCATAGGTCTAAGTAGAAGTGGAAATAGTATCTATTTTAATTCATTAGTTTCCTATCAAAGAAGTGGCTCCTAAAATTGAATGTAACTTTTGTGAGGCACTTGCAGTATTACCTGTGCATTTTCCGTAGATAATTCATTAAAATTTTTACATTCGTGACATATTTATAATTTTTCTCAATAGATTTGCAAG
The DNA here is from genome assembly GCA_964026355.1 of Pseudorhiza aurosa. NCBI lineage: Eukaryota > Metazoa > Cnidaria > Scyphozoa > Rhizostomeae > Lychnorhizidae > Pseudorhiza > Pseudorhiza aurosa. The sequence goes on from OZ032117.1 coordinate 10,167,409, forward strand.
TAAAACTGATTCGAGTAGCTCCTACCACTTGATGACTGCTAATAGAGACTTTTCTAATGATAACCTATGAATTGTGTTGTTTTAAAACAATTCACTTTATTTCCTACAAGTAGTGTCTAAATCCTTGTAAGACGCAATCATTATTGTAAAGTTGAATGCGAATTGGGAATGATTTGTGGTTTCTACACAAAGATAACAAAGCAAACAAGCTATGTTCTTAATCTCTTGGTTTCAATGATATTTGCTTCAATTTTTGTGTGAAACTTTGAGTGGGAAATGAGAATGATACCAAATTCAAATATTTGAATTGCAACAAAATCAGTTGGGCTTGCAAATCGAGAAAGTTACAAAGCATCACAATAACTCCCCTATTTTGATGGAATTAAAAAGACTTAATGCAGTATCAACTTTACGGTTGTACCAAAATGATGAATTCCAACTCCGTCATTAGAATGATTACCTCTTGGATAGAAAAAAATCGATGCTTTAGAGTATTTCACTGTAGTATGATAATTACACTGTGAATATAATATATTGAATATAATGGAATGTTATGTATTTTATCTTACTATCGTATAGCCAGTATCAACCTTGCGGTTGTACCAAAATGATGAATTCTAACTCCGTCATTAGAATGATTACCTCTTGGATAGAAAAAAATCGATGCTATAAAGTATTTCACTGTAGTATTATAATTACACTGTGAATATAATATATTGAATATAATGGAATGTTATGTATTTTATCTTACTATCGTATAGCCAGTATCAACCTTGCGGTTGTACCAAAGTGATGAATTTTAACTCCGTCATTAGAATGATTACCTCTTGGATAGAAAAAAATCGATGCTATAAAGTATTTCACTGTAGTATTATAACTTCACTGTGAATATAATGTATTGAATATAGTGGAATGTTATGTATTTTATCTTACTATCGTATAGCCAGTATCAACTTTGCAGTTATACCAAAGACTATGAATGTAAACTGTGGCGATAGAATGAATTTATCTTGAACTGAATATAAAGGATGCAATAAAACATTATATTCTTAAGTTATGGACTTGATGTTCGGCAAACTTACATTGTCGAGGGAAACTAACTCTCCAGAATCAATTTGCCTTTGAATGTTAATGCAGTAGAACGTTGGGGTTACAGCCAAAATTACAAGTTTAACATTGGCCCTCGAAAAAATCAAACTTAGATACAAAGTAAACAAATAAGTGAAATATCTGTTTTAATGCTTTAATTTGATGATATTGAAACTAGTATAATCGACGGAAACTTGTATTTTCCAATTAACTTGCTTTTGTATGTTAAGTTTATTAGCTATCCAAAGGAAACAAGAGCGGCAAGGTAAACTATTTCAACCCCATAGGTCTAAGTAGAGGTGGAAATAGTATCTATTTTAATTCATTAGTTTCCTATCAAAGAAGTGGCTCCTAAAATTGAATGTAACTTTTGTGAGGCACTTGCAGTATTACCTGTGCATTTTCCGTAGATAATTCATTAAAATTTTTACATTCGTGACATATTTATAATTTTTCTCAATAGATTTGCAAGTATAACTGATTCGAGTAGCTCCTACCACTTGATGACTGCTAATAGAGACTTTTCTAATGATAACCTATGAATTGTGTTGTTTTAAAACAATTCACTTTATTTCCTACAAGTAGTGTCTAAATCCTTGTAAGACGCAATCATTATTGTAAAGTTGAATGCGAATTGGGAATGATTTGTGGTTTCTACACAAAGATAACAAAGCAAACAAGCTATGTTCTTAATCTCTTGGTTTCAATGATATTTGCTTCAATTTTTGTGTGAAACTTTGAGTGGGAAATGAGAATGATACCAAATTCAAATATTTGAATTGCAACAAAATCAGTTGGGCTTGCAAATCGAGAAAGTTACAAAGCATCACAATAACTCCCCTATTTTGATGGAATTAAAAAGACTTAATGCAGTATCAACTTTACGGTTGTACCAAAATGATGAATTCCAACTCCGTCATTAGAATGATTACCTCTTGGATAGAAAAAAATCGATGCTTTAGAGTATTTCACTGTAGTATGATAATTACACTGTGAATATAATATATTGAATATAATGGAATGTTATGTATTTTATCTTACTATCGTATAGCCAGTATCAACCTTGCGGTTGTACCAAAATGTTGAATTCTAACTCCGTCATTAGAATGATTACCTCTTGGATAGAAAAAAATCGATGCTATAAAGTATTTCACTGTAGTATTATAATTACACTGTGAATATAATATATTGAATATAATGGAATGTTATGTATTTTATCTTACTATCGTATAGCCAGTATCAACCTTGCGGTTGTACCAAAGTGATGAATTTTAACTCCGTCATTAGAATGATTACCTCTTGGATAGAAAAAAATCGATGCTTTAGAGTATTTCACTGTAGTATTATAATTACACTGTGAATATAATATATTGAATATAATGGAATGTTATGTATTTTATCTTACTATCGTATAGCCAGTATCAACCTTGCGGTTGTACCAAAATGATGAATTCTAACTCCGTCATTAGAATGATTACCTCTTGGATAGAAAAAAATCGATGCTATAAAGTATTTCACTGTAGTATTATAATTACACTGTGAATATAATATATTGAATATAATGGAATGTTATGTATTTTATCTTACTATCGTATAGCCAGTATCAACCTTGCGGTTGTACCAAAGTGATGAATTTTAACTCCGTCATTAGAATGATTACCTCTTGGATAGAAAAAAATCGATGCTATAAAGTATTTCACTGTAGTATTATAACTTCACTGTGAATATAATGTATTGAATATAGTGGAATGTTATGTATTTTATCTTACTATCGTATAGCCAGTATCAACCTTGCGGTTGTACCAAAATGATGAATTCTAACTCCGTCATTAGAATGATTACCTCTTGGATAGAAAAAAATCGATGCTATAAAGTATTTCACTGTAGTATTATAATTACACTGTGAATATAATATATTGAATATAATGGAATGTTATGTATTTTATCTTACTATCGTATAGCCAGTATCAACCTTGCGGTTGTACCAAAGTGATGAATTTTAACTCCGTCATTAGAATGATTACCTCTTGGATAGAAAAAAATCGATGCTATAAAGTATTTCACTGTAGTATTATAACTTCACTGTGAATATAATGTATTGAATATAGTGGAATGTTATGTATTTTATCTTACTATCGTATAGCCAGTATCAACTTTGCAGTTATACCAAAGACTATGAATGTAAACTGTGGCGATAGAATGAATTTATCTTGAACTGAATATAAAGGATGCAATAAAACATTATATTCTTAAGTTATGGACTTGATGTTCGGCAAACTTACATTGTCGAGGGAAACTAACTCTCCAGAATCAATTTGCCTTTGAATGTTAATGCAGTAGAACGTTGGGGTTACAGCCAAAATTACAAGTTTAACATTGGCCCTCGAAAAAATCAAACTTAGATACAAAGTAAACAAATAAGTGAAATATCTGTTTTAATGCTTTAATTTGATGATATTGAAACTAGTATAATCGACGGAAACTTGTATTTTCCAATTAACTTGCTTTTGTATGTTAAGTTTATTAGCTATCCAAAGGAAACAAGAGCGGCAAGGTAAACTATTTCAACCCCATAGGTCTAAGTAGAAGTGGAAATAGTATCTATTTTAATTCATTAGTTTCCTATCAAAGAAGTGGCTCCTAAAATTGAATGTAACTTTTGTGAGGCACTTGCAGTATTACCTGTGCATTTTCCGTAGATAATTCATTAAAATTTTTACATTCGTGACATATTTATAATTTTTCTCAATAGATTTGCAAGTAAAACTGATTCGAGTAGCTCCTACCACTTGATGACTGCTAATAGAGACTTTTCTAATGATAACCTATGAATTGTGTTGTTTTAAAACAATTCACTTTATTTCCTACAAGTAGTGTCTAAATCCTTGTAAGACGCAATCATTATTGTAAAGTTGAATGCGAATTGGGAATGATTTGTGGTTTCTACACAAAGATAACAAAGCAAACAAGCTATGTTCTTAATCTCTTGGTTTCAATGATATTTGCTTCAATTTTTGTGTGAAACTTTGAGTGGGAAATGAGAATGATACCAAATTCAAATATTTGAATTGCAACAAAATCAGTTGGGCTTGCAAATCGAGAAAGTTACAAAGCATCACAATAACTCCCCTATTTTGATGGAATTAAAAAGACTTAATGCAGTATCAACTTTACGGTTGTACCAAAATGATGAATTCCAACTCCGTCATTAGAATGATTACCTCTTGGATAGAAAAAAATCGATGCTTTAGAGTATTTCACTGTAGTATGATAATTACACTGTGAATATAATATATTGAATATAATGGAATGTTATGTATTTTATCTTACTATCGTATAGCCAGTATCAACCTTGCGGTTGTACCAAAATGTTGAATTCTAACTCCGTCATTAGAATGATTACCTCTTGGATAGAAAAAAATCGATGCTATAAAGTATTTCACTGTAGTATTATAATTACACTGTGAATATAATATATTGAATATAATGGAATGTTATGTATTTTATCTTACTATCGTATAGCCAGTATCAACCTTGCGGTTGTACCAAAGTGATGAATTTTAACTCCGTCATTAGAATGATTACCTCTTGGATAGAAAAAAATCGATGCTATAAAGTATTTCACTGTAGTATTATAACTTCACTGTGAATATAATGTATTGAATATAGTGGAATGTTATGTATTTTATCTTACTATCGTATAGCCAGTATCAACTTTGCAGTTATACCAAAGACTATGAATGTAAACTGTGGCGATAGAATGAATTTATCTTGAACTGAATATAAAGGATGCAATAAAACATTATATTCTTAAGTTATGGACTTGATGTTCGGCAAACTTACATTGTCGAGGGAAACTAACTCTCCAGAATCAATTTGCCTTTGAATGTTAATGCAGTAGAACGTTGGGGTTACAGCCAAAATTACAAGTTTAACATTGGCCCTCGAAAAAATCAAACTTAGATACAAAGTAAACAAATAAGTGAAATATCTGTTTTAATGCTTTAATTTGATGATATTGAAACTAGTATAATCGACGGAAACTTGTATTTTCCAATTTACTTGCTTTTGTATGTTAAGTTTATTAGCTATCCAAAGGAAACAAGAGCGGCAAGGTAAACTATTTCAACCCCATAGGTCTAAGTAGAGGTGGAAATAGTATCTATTTTAATTCATTAGTTTCCTATCAAAGAAGTGGCTCCTAAAATTGAATGTAACTTTTGTGAGGCACTTGCAGTATTACCTGTGCATTTTCCGTAGATAATTCATTAAAATTTTTACATTCGTGACATATTTATAATTTTTCTCAATAGATTTGCAAGTAAAACTGATTCGAGTAGCTCCTACCACTTGATGACTGCTAATAGAGACTTTTCTAATGATAACCTATGAATTGTGTTGTTTTAAAACAATTCACTTTATTTCCTACAAGTAGTGTCTAAATCCTTGTAAAACGCAATCATTATTGTAAAGTTGAATGCGAATTGGGAATGATTTGTGGTTTCTACACAAAGATAACAAAGCAAACAAGCTATGTTCTTAATATCTTGGTTTCAATGATATTTGCTTCAATTTTCGTGTGAAACTTTGAGTGGGAAATGAGAATGATGCCAAATTCAAATATTTGAATTGCAACAAAATCAGTTGGGCCTGCAAATCGAGAAAGTTACAAAGCATCACAATAACTCCCCTATTTTGATGGAATTAAAAAAACTTAATGCAGTATCAACTTTACGGTTGTACCAAAATGATGAATTCCAACTCCGTCATTAGAATGATTACCTCTTGGATAGAAAAAAATCGATGCTTTAGAGTATTTCACTGTAGTATGATAATTACACTGTGAATATAATATATTGAATATAATGGAATGTTATGTATTTTATCTTACTATCGTATAGCCAGTATCAACCTTGCGGTTGTACCAAAATGTTGAATTCTAACTCCGTCATTAGAATGATTACCTCTTGGATAGAAAAAAATCGATGCTATAAAGTATTTCACTGTAGTATTATAATTACACTGTGAATATAATATATTGAATATAATGGAATGTTATGTATTTTATCTTACTATCGTATAGCCAGTATCAACCTTGCGGTTGTACCAAAGTGATGAATTTTAACTCCGTCATTAGAATGATTACCTCTTGGATAGAAAAAAATCGATGCTTTAGAGTATTTCACTGTAGTATTATAATTACACTGTGAATATAATATATTGAATATAATGGAATGTTATGTATTTTATCTTACTATCGTATAGCCAGTATCAACCTTGCGGTTGTACCAAAATGATGAATTCTAACTCCGTCATTAGAATGATTACCTCTTGGATAGAAAAAAATCGATGCTATAAAGTATTTCACTGTAGTATTATAATTACACTGTGAATATAATATATTGAATATAATGGAATGTTATGTATTTTATCTTACTATCGTATAGCCAGTATCAACCTTGCGGTTGTACCAAAGTGATGAATTTTAACTCCGTCATTAGAATGATTACCTCTTGGATAGAAAAAAATCGATGCTATAAAGTATTTCACTGTAGTATTATAACTTCACTGTGAATATAATGTATTGAATATAGTGGAATGTTATGTATTTTATCTTACTATCGTATAGCCAGTATCAACTTTGCAGTTATACCAAAGACTATGAATGTAAACTGTGGCGATAGAATGAATTTATCTTGAACTGAATATAAAGGATGCAATAAAACATTATATTCTTAAGTTATGGACTTGATGTTCGGCAAACTTACATTGTCGAGGGAAACTAACTCTCCAGAATCAATTTGCCTTTGAATGTTAATGCAGTAGAACGTTGGGGTTACAGCCAAAATTACAAGTTTAACATTGGCCCTCGAAAAAATCAAACTTAGATACAAAGTAAACAAATAAGTGAAATATCTGTTTTAATGCTTTAATTTGATGATATTGAAACTAGTATAATCGACGGAAACTTGTATTTTCCAATTAACTTGCTTTTGTATGTTAAGTTTATTAGCTATCCAAAGGAAACAAGAGCGGCAAGGTAAACTATTTCAACCCCATAGGTCTAAGTAGAAGTGGAAATAGTATCTATTTTAATTCATTAGTTTCCTATCAAAGAAGTGGCTCCTAAAATTGAATGTAACTTTTGTGAGGCACTTGCAGTATTACCTGTGCATTTTCCGTAGATAATTCATTAAAATTTTTACATTCGTGACATATTTATAATTTTTCTCAATAGATTTGCAAGTATAACTGATTCGAGTAGCTCCTACCACTTGATGACTGCTAATAGAGACTTTTCTAATGATAACCTATGAATTGTGTTGTTTTAAAACAATTCACTTTATTTCCTACAAGTAGTGTCTAAATCCTTGTAAGACGCAATCATTATTGTAAAGTTGAATGCGAATTGGGAATGATTTGTGGTTTCTACACAAAGATAACAAAGCAAACAAGCTATGTTCTTAATCTCTTGGTTTCAATGATATTTGCTTCAATTTTTGTGTGAAACTTTGAGTGGGAAATGAGAATGATACCAAATTCAAATATTTGAATTGCAACAAAATCAGTTGGGCTTGCAAATCGAGAAAGTTACAAAGCATCACAATAACTCCCCTATTTTGATGGAATTAAAAAGACTTAATGCAGTATCAACTTTACGGTTGTACCAAAATGATGAATTCCAACTCCGTCATTAGAATGATTACCTCTTGGATAGAAAAAAATCGATGCTTTAGAGTATTTCACTGTAGTATGATAATTACACTGTGAATATAATATATTGAATATAATGGAATGTTATGTATTTTATCTTACTATCGTATAGCCAGTATCAACCTTGCGGTTGTACCAAAATGTTGAATTCTAACTCCGTCATTAGAATGATTACCTCTTGGATAGAAAAAAATCGATGCTATAAAGTATTTCACTGTAGTATTATAATTACACTGTGAATATAATATATTGAATATAATGGAATGTTATGTATTTTATCTTACTATCGTATAGCCAGTATCAACCTTGCGGTTGTACCAAAGTGATGAATTTTAACTCCGTCATTAGAATGATTACCTCTTGGATAGAAAAAAATCGATGCTATAAAGTATTTCACTGTAGTATTATAACTTCACTGTGAATATAATGTATTGAATATAGTGGAATGTTATGTATTTTATCTTACTATCGTATAGCCAGTATCAACTTTGCAGTTATACCAAAGACTATGAATGTAAACTGTGGCGATAGAATGAATTTATCTTGAACTGAATATAAAGGATGCAATAAAACATTATATTCTTAAGTTATGGACTTGATGTTCGGCAAACTTACATTGTCGAGGGAAACTAACTCTCCAGAATCAATTTGCCTTTGAATGTTAATGCAGTAGAACGTTGGGGTTACAGCCAAAATTACAAGTTTAACATTGGCCCTCGAAAAAATCAAACTTAGATACAAAGTAAACAAATAAGTGAAATATCTGTTTTAATGCTTTAATTTGATGATATTGAAACTAGTATAATCGACGGAAACTTGTATTTTCCAATTTACTTGCTTTTGTATGTTAAGTTTATTAGCTATCCAAAGGAAACAAGAGCGGCAAGGTAAACTATTTCAACCCCATAGGTCTAAGTAGAGGTGGAAATAGTATCTATTTTAATTCATTAGTTTCCTATCAAAGAAGTGGCTCCTAAAATTGAATGTAACTTTTGTGAGGCACTTGCAGTATTACCTGTGCATTTTCCGTAGATAATTCATTAAAATTTTTACATTCGTGACATATTTATAATTTTTCTCAATAGATTTGCAAGTAAAACTGATTCGAGTAGCTCCTACCACTTGATGACTGCTAATAGAGACTTTTCTAATGATAACCTATGAATTGTGTTGTTTTAAAACAATTCACTTTATTTCCTACAAGTAGTGTCTAAATCCTTGTAAAACGCAATCATTATTGTAAAGTTGAATGCGAATTGGGAATGATTTGTGGTTTCTACACAAAGATAACAAAGCAAACAAGCTATGTTCTTAATATCTTGGTTTCAATGATATTTGCTTCAATTTTCGTGTGAAACTTTGAGTGGGAAATGAGAATGATGCCAAATTCAAATATTTGAATTGCAACAAAATCAGTTGGGCCTGCAAATCGAGAAAGTTACAAAGCATCACAATAACTCCCCTATTTTGATGGAATTAAAAAAACTTAATGCAGTATCAACTTTACGGTTGTACCAAAATGATGAATTCCAACTCCGTCATTAGAATGATTACCTCTTGGATAGAAAAAAATCGATGCTATAGAGTATTTCACTGTAGTATGATAATTACACTGTGAATATAATATATTGAATATAATGGAATGTTATGTATTTTATCTTACTATCGTATAGCCAGTATCAACCTTGCGGTTGTACCAAAATGATGAATTCTAACTCCGTCATTAGAATGATTACCTCTTGGATAGAAAAAAATCGATGCTATAAAGTATTTCACTGTAGTATTATAATTACACTGTGAATGTAATATATTGAATATAATGGAATGTTATGTATTTTATCTTACTATCGTATAGTCAGTATCAACCTTGCGGTTGTACCAAAGTGATGAATTCTAACTCCGTCATTAGAATGATTACCTCTTGGATAGAAAAAAATCGATGCTATAAAGTATTTCACTGTAGTATTATAACTTCACTGTGAATATAATGTATTGAATATAGTGGAATGTTATGTATTTTATCTTACTATCGTATAGCCAGTATCAACTTTGCAGTTATACCAAAGACTATGAATGTAAACTGTGGCGATAGAATGAATTTATCTTGAACTGAAAATAAAGGATGCAATAAAACATTTTATTCTTAAGTTATGGACTTGATGTTCGGCAAACTTACATTGTCCAGGGAAACTAACTCTCCAGAATCAATTTGCCTTTGAATGTTAATGCAGTAGAACGTTGGGGTTACAGCCAAAATTACAAGTTTAACATTGGCCCTCGAAAAAATCAAACTTAGATACAAAGTAAACAAATAAGTGAAATATCTGTTTTAATGCTTTAATTTGATGATATTGAAACTATTATAATCGAATGAAACTTGTATTTTCCAATTAACTTGCTTTTGTATGTTAAGTTTATTAGCTATCCAAAGGAAACAAGAGCGGCAAGGTAAACTATTTCAACCCCATAGGTCTAAGTAGAGGTGGAAATAGTATCTATTTTAATTCATTAGTTTCCTATCAAAGAAGTGGCTCCTAAAATTGAATGTAACTTTTGTGAGGCACTTGCAGTATTACCTGTGCATTTTCCGTAGATAATTCATTAAAATTTTTACATTCGTGACATATTTATAATTTTTCTCAATAGATTTGCAAGTATAACTGATTCGAGTAGCTCCTACCACTTGATGACTGCTAATAGAGACTTTTCTAATGATAACCTATGAATTGTGTTGTTTTAAAACAATTCACTTTATTTCCTACAAGTAGTGTCTAAATCCTTGTAAGACGCAATCATTATTGTAAAGTTGAATGCGAATTGGGAATGATTTGTGGTTTCTACACAAAGATAACAAAGCAAACAAGCTATGTTCTTAATCTCTTGGTTTCAATGATATTTGCTTCAATTTTCGTGTGAAACTTTGAGTGGGAAATGAGAATGATGCCAAATTCAAATATTTGAATTGCAACAAAATCAGTTGGGCCTGCAAATCGAGAAAGTTACAAAGCATCACAATAACTCCCCTATTTTGATGGAATTAAAAAAACTTAATGCAGTATCAACTTTACGGTTGTACCAAAATGATGAATTCCAACTCCGTCATTAGAATGATTACCTCTTGGATAGAAAAAAATCGATGCTATAGAGTATTTCACTGTAGTATGATAATTACACTGTGAATATAATATATTGAATATAATGGAATGTTATGTATTTTATCTTACTATCGTATAGCCAGTATCAACCTTGCGGTTGTACCAAAATGATGAATTCTAACTCCGTCATTAGAATGATTACCTCTTGGATAGAAAAAAATCGATGCTATAAAGTATTTCACTGTAGTATTATAATTACACTGTGAATATAATATATTGAATATAATGGAATGTTATGTATTTTATCTTACTATCGTATAGCCAGTATCAACCTTGCGGTTGTACCAAAATGTTGAATTCTAACTCCGTCATTAGAATGATTACCTCTTGGATAGAAAAAAATCGATGCTATAAAGTATTTCACTGTAGTATTATAATTACACTGTGAATATAATATATTGAATATAATGGAATGTTATGTATTTTATCTTACTATCGTATAGCCAGTATCAACCTTGCGGTTGTACCAAAGTGATGAATTCTAACTCCGTCATTAGAATGATTACCTCTGGGATAGAAAAAAATCGATGCTATAAAGTATTTCACTGTAGTATTATAACTTCACTGTGAATATAATGTATTGAATATAGTGGAATGTTATGTAGTTTATCTTACTATCGTATAGCCAGTATCAACTTTGCAGTTATACCAAAGACTATGAATGTAAACTGTGGCGATAGAATGAATTTATCTTGAATTGAAAATAAAGGATGCAATAAAACATCATATTCTTAAGTTATAGACTTGATGTTAGGCAAACTTACATTGTCGAGGGAAACTAACTCTCCAGAATCAATTTGCCTTTGAATGTTAATGCAGTAGAACGTTGGGGTTACAGCCAAAATTACAAGTTTAACATTGGCCCTCGAAAAAATCAAACTTAGATACAAAGTAAACAAATAAGTGAAATATCTGTTTTAATGCTTTAATTTGATGATATTGAAACTAGTATAATCGACGGAAACTTGTATTTTCCAATTAACTTGCTTTTGTATGTTAAGTTTATTAGCTATCCAAAGGAAACAAGAGCGGCAAGGCAAACTATTTCAACCCCATAGGTCTAAGTAGAGGTGGAAATAGTATCTATTTTAATTCATTAGTTTCCTATCAAAGAAGTGGCTCCTAAAATTGAATGTAACTTTTGTGAGGCACTTGCAGTATTACCTGTGCATTTTCCGTAGATTATTCATTAAAATTTTTACATTCGTGACATATTTATAATTTTTCTCAATAGATTTGCAAGTAAAACTGATTCGAGTAGCTCCTACCACTTGATGACTGCTAATAGAGACTTTTCTAATGATAACCTATGAATTGTGTTGTTTTAAAACAATTCACTTTATTTCCTACAAGTAGTGTCTAAATCCTTGTAAAACGCAATCATTATTGTAAAGTTGAATGCGAATTGGGAATGATTTGTGGTTTCTACACAAAGATAACAAAGCAAACAAGCTATGTTCTTAATATCTTGGTTTCAATGATATTTGCTTCAATTTTCGTGTGAAACTTTGAGTGGGAAATGAGAATGATGCCAAATTCAAATATTTGAATTGCAACAAAATCAGTTGGGCCTGCAAATCGAGAAAGTTACAAAGCATCACAATAACTCCCCTATTTTGATGGAATTAAAAAAACTTAATGCAGTATCAACTTTACGGTTGTACCAAAATGATGAATTCCAACTCCGTCATTAGAATGATTACCTCTTGGATAGGAAAAAATCGATGCTATAAAGTATTTCACTGTAGTATTATAACTACACTGTGAATATAATATATTGAATATAATGGAATGTTATGTATTTTATCTTACTATCGTATAGCCAGTATCAACCTTGCAGTTATACCAAAGACTATGAATGTAAACTGTGGCAATAGAATGAATTTATCTTGAATTGAAAATAAAGGATGCAATAAAACATTATATTCTTAAGTCATAGATTTGATGCTCGGTAACTTTATATTATCGAGAGAAACTAACTCTCGAGAATCAACTTGCTTTTGTATGTTAATGCAGAGTAACACCAAAGATTTGGAATTTTAACTGTTACCTAAGAATAAATTCATCTTGGGTAGAAAATTAACGAAAATATTCAGTATTTTGTTGTAATGATTAAGTTTGATGATATGTAGACTGTTTTTATCGAAATAGACTAGCATTCTCAAATTAACTTGATTTTGTATGTTAACCTTTTTATATGTTCAAAAGTAAATTAACATGTGAAAGGTAAAATTTATGAAACCTTAATGTTTTAATTGTAAGTGGGATGCGTTTCAATTTTACATTTATAATGTCGCCAAGCATAGAAGCTCTCCCTACAGCTGAATGGTAACTATCGAAATATTTTTGCAGTATTGTCTTTGCATTGTTTTACCGATTATGAATTGAAAATTTTACTTTTGGAATAATATTACAATGTATCTTAATAGATTTGCAATTTAAAACTAATTCTGGTAGCTCCTACCGTGAGATGATATGATGTTAAGGATTTTCCAATATTAACATGAGGACTATTTTTCACAAGTTATGTCAAATATCTATCTTCATTTCAGTCATAATTGAAGAAGAGAACTTGAATTAGGCTAGGTCCGGTTGCCTTTTTTTGCCCACCGAGACACAATGACATGCACATCAATTGATTTCCCATACTGGATCGGTCGCGGCCCGGGTCACCAACGACCACGCTGTCCCTAGGGGCTGACAGGAGGGGCAGTGAAAAGTTAGCTACTGTCGACAAACAGAACAAACAGAAGGTAAGAGAACCATTTCAAATCGTAACATGGAACGTGAGATCCCTCTCTCAGAGCGGAAAGGTCGAGCTGCTAGCAACAAAACTGCACAACATCCGGTGGAATATTGTTGGACTCTCAGAGATACAATGGACAGGAACTGGAGAGTACTCCACGGGAAAAGGACACAAAGTGTGGTACTGTGGACTTTAGAAGAAGAAACAGCACGCAGTTGGTTTCATTGTGGACAAGAAGACTGCAAGCAGTGTGCTGGAGTGCACTACAGTCTCAGAGAGAATAACTCCAATAAGAGTGGCAAGCAAACCATTCAGTACTACGCTAATCCAAGTTTACGCACCAACTTGCTACTACCACGACCAGGTTGTAGAGGAGTTTTACGACAAACTCGAGACGATTATCAACAATACCCCAAAGAAGAATATCCTAATTGTGATGGGTGACTGGAATACTCAAATTGGAAAAGGAGAAAAACACAACGCAGCTGGAAATTCTGGGTACGGTGAGACTTCAGAAAGAGGTACAAAGCTTTTGGAATTTATGAAATAGCAGAAAATGGTAGTGAAAAACACTCTGCATAGGAATAAGGAAGCAAGAAGGATAACATGGCATGCACCAGACAGCATCACGAAAAAGCAAATTGACTACATCCTGGTACCTAAACGTTTCAAAACCAGCGTGAACGGAACACCAACGAGAACAATGAAAAAACCAGATATCGGAAGTGACCATGACCTTGTCATGGCATCCATCAAGTTGAAACTAACTGCAAAGAACAGAAGGAGAAACGACAGAACGATATTCGACATCGACAAGCTGAAAGATGATAACATCAGAGGCAGATACCAGAGGGAACTCGTATCTAAGTTTGCTCCTATATTGCTGCTGGACGACCAAGACCAACAACCACAAGAAATGTGTGACAAGTTCACAAGCACCATTATTGAAACAGCAAAGAACATCCTTGAGAAGCGCCGAAAAACCAGGAGATCCTGGAACACTGGAGAGGTGCTTGCCAACTGTGACAGAAGGCGACAACTGAAAAGCAAGAAAGATGAAGGTGACGAGCAAATGAAGGAATGTAGAAAGGCAAACAAGGAGGTAGGTGGACCAAAATGCTGTAAATGAAGATGTGGAAACAAAGCGAGAGAAAGAGAACGAAGAAAGCGAAATACTAAGATCAGAGGTAGAGATTGCTGTGAGAAGTTTGAAGAAGAACAAGAGCCCTGGAGTGGACAACATTAGCGCAGAACTCATTCAAAGCGGGGGCGAGGAAACAGTGACCATCCTGCACACACTGTACAACCTCACCAGCGGTGTATGGCCATCACAATAGACAGAATCTATACCCATCCCGATTCCCAAGAAATCAAACGGTAAGAAATGCAGTGACTATCGGACCATAAGCTTGATAAGCCATGCGTCGAAAGTACTACTGAAAATCATCCAAAGAAGAATCACACCTAGAGTTGAACAAGTTCTCAGTGAGATGCAGGCTGGTTTCGGGAAGGACCGCAGCACCACGGTACAGATTACCAACCTTTGGTTGATATGGGAGAAACCAGAAACCATAAAAGAATCATATGCCACAATTTCATAGACTTCAAGAAGGCATTTGACAGAGTGTGGCACGAGGCGTTATGGCACACAATGAGAAAACACAGCATTGGCGAACACATGACGAAGACAATCAAGAATCTCTATGAAGACGCAAAGACCAAAGTGATGACAGGCGACGAATTCAGTCACTGGTTCAAAGCTTCTGTCGGAGTAAGGCAGGGATGCATCCTAACACCGACACTATTCAATATGTTCCTTGAAAGAATCATGATTGAAGCCACTGACGATCTAGATGATGCAGGAATTAGCTGTGGAGGATTAAAGGTATGTAATCTCCACTTTGCGGACGACATCGATCTGCTGGGAAATGACGAAGCAGAGCTGCAGGAACTAACGATCAGATTGCATAACACATCAACAAGATTCGGAATGGAAATCAGCAAGGACGAGAGTAAGACAATGTTATCAGGAAGTGGAGAAGAGGAAGTCAAACTTGAGATAAGCATTGGTGGAGAAGTACTGGAGCAAGTCAAGAGATGCAAATACTTGGGGGCGACCATCACAGAGAATGGACCATCAGAACAAGAGATAAGGAACAGAATTGGCACA
>OZ032117.1:10208282-10293282 GCA_964026355.1 Pseudorhiza aurosa
TTTCTTAGCAATAGACGCAAAAAGAAATCGATATCTATATCAAAAGATATGTAAGTTACATAGATCGATAGATAGATAGGCATCGATAGATAGATAGATAGATAGATAGATAGATAGATAGATAGATAGATAGATAGATAGATAGATAGATAGATAGATCGATAGATAGATAGATAGATAGATAGATAGATAGATAGATAGATAGATAGATAGATAGATAGATAGATAGATAGATAGATAGATAGATAGATAGATAGATAGATAGATAGATAGATAGATAGATAGATCGATAGATAGATAGATAGATAGATCGATGGATAGATAGATAGATAGATAGATAGATAGATCGATAGATAGATAGATAGATAGATAGATAGATGGATAGATCGATAGATAGATAGATAGATAGATAGATAGATGGATAGATATTTAGATAGATAGATAGATAGATAGATAGATAGATAGATAGATAGATAGATAGATAGATAGATAGATTAGATAGATAGATAGATAGATAGATAGATAGATAGATAGATAGATAGATAGATAGATAGATAGATAGATAGATAGATAGATAGATAGATAGATAGATAGATAGATAGATAGATAGATAGATAGATAGATAGATAGATAGATAGATAGATAGATAGATAGATAGATAGATAGATAGATAGATAGATAGATAGATAGATAGATAGATAGATAGATAGATAGATAGATAGATAGATAGATAGATAGATAGATAGATAGATAGGTAGATAGATAGATAGATAGATAGATAGATAGATAGATAGAAAGATAGATAGATAGATAGATGGATAGATATTTAGATAGATAGATAGATAGATAGATAGATAGGCATAGATTTGGATAGATGGGCATAGATAGATAGATAGATAGATAGATAGATAGATAGATAGATAGATAGATAGATAGATAGATAGATAGATAGATGGATAGATATTTAGATAGATAGATAGATAGATAGATAGATAGATAGATAGATAGATAGATAGATAGATAGATAGATAGATAGATAGATAGATAGATAGATAGATAGATAGATAGATAGATAGATAGATAGATAGATAGATAGATAGATAGATAGATAGATAGATAGATAGATAGATAGATAGATAGATAGATAGATAGATAGATAGATAGATAGATAGATAGATAGATAGATCGATGGGTCGATAGATGGATAGAGCAAAAACAACTTTAAACTAAATTTTTCTCCTTCTGTTGTGAAATTTCAAATTTTGTTGATATTCCTTATGTTTTATTAGAGTTTCTTTCTTTTCTTCTTATTTCAATTTCCTTCTGATTTCCTTGTGAATGGTGAAACTTTCCTATAAACGGAAATTTCCTTCCAAGTGCAAGTATTGTTGTTTGGTTGCAATATATATCTAGGCTGAAAAGTATTTTGAAAAGTTTCTATTAATGCTATTAGTCTTATATAATCGAAGAGTGTTCACAGAAGCGTTTTGCTATTTTCTTATTGTGCTTAGTAGTGTATGGTGGTTTGACATGACGTCTCGTCGAGAGTCCATATGAGAAGGTTGTAGATCCTGGTTGCCGAATCATCTATCGATGGCCCAAAGGCCTGTGGTGCTTGTGGAACAAACGGTTCCATTGTGCTTAATAGTGTACAAATGCTCTCAATGTGAGAATTTTTTATTTTTCGCATTTATGAGGGACCTTTTCTGTCTGATTACAAAACATAGCAAAAGATATGAAAAAATAGACATTTTTTTGTACTCTCTATAAAATAAGAATTCAAATAAGATTCAGAAATGGTGAATAGGTCTTAGCCTGTAAAAATGTTATAGGCATAGATAGTTGAAAATGTTACTGTTACTAAGCAGATCCGCACCATTACTGTTAGGGTTTTGAGAAAAATGCATTTAAACCTTGAAGTTCAAAACTAGCATAACTGTTATATGAGTTAAGCATAACTGTTATGTGATATAAGGAATGATTGGCATTAATAGAATTTTACGACAAACCTATTTTACGTGAATAAAAAATTACAAGGAGCTTCAGATACTGTCAATTTTATGTCTATATTTACATCTTTCTCCCTCTATTATCTATGTTCATTGTTTAGCAGTCAAAGCATTGAGGCTCATGATTTACAAAGACTGGTTTGAAGCTCTGCCCCACTGCAAACTTGCAAGCAGCTAATTGCACTCCTGTCTGAACTGTTTTCCTGCCATTGTAAATTGTTTTGAGACACAGTTTCCAAATGATATTGTGAAGTGCTTCATTTTCATTTTGTGTCTTGCTTTGCAAAGAACGTTTTAATAGCGCATCATCTGATAGACGCTGGAGAATGGGCATTAACTTCTTCCCCATTTCTGGTCGCAGCTTATCGTGTTCTCCATGTGGACCAGGTGTCTTTGATGCAGCAAGGGCCCTCTGCCAAAATACAAGGAATGCTTTTCTGGTAAGCAGTGAGCATGTTTTACCACTCTATCTGTTAAAGACATATGCAAAGAATTGTCATTTTCTGTCCTTTTAAGGTATCAATATCAAAAATGGTCCTTTCCTGCCCTTCCATAATAGTTTTGCGTTTTTATTATGTTATCCATGGTAAGCTTTCCTTTTCCACAAACGGGAGCTTTTTGGGCATTTTAAACTGCGATAATAGCTTGCAATTCTGCTCTCATGCACTACGACACATGATTGATGCAATATTCTTTCTTGATTACAACATCAGGACCATATTCATCTAAGCCTGTCACAGCATCAAAAGGGTATCTGGGCTGGATAGCGACTGTCAAAACAGCGACTGCCATAAAGACGACTTTGCAATAGGGATGGTTTTAAAACAGCAGCTGTCCCAACAGCGAACACATGATAGCGATTGTAATAAAAGAGCCATTGTCATAGGAGTGACATCACCGCATCACTCGATTGATTTTTTCCTTATCTTTCACCTAAAATTTTAGCCAAAATCCTTTACTTTGTTGGGTATCAACAGTTCTCCAACAGTACCAGGTGCAAGGGGGTTATCATCTGTTGCTTTCCTTTTCCGTCTAAAGGTCTGACGCAGATTTGTAGAACAACCAATAGCTGCTGCAATTTTTTCATTAACATGGGCGATTGCGTCTTGCACAATTCTTCTTGGTGGATCTCGTGTTGTGACTGCGGCTGTTTTTACTGTGTTTCCATTCTCTGTATTGCCATTTCCGCAGGATTTGGTGGATGCATTTGGATGCTACTGCTTACTGGGGGCTGCTGTTGCTGACGATACTGCACACTTGTCGTTAGGCGACCCTTACAACCAGCCTTTGCACACCTCCAGTGGATAATATTTATTTGTTACATACTGTACAAAAATCCTTCATCACTTATCATGTCACTTCCTTTTCTTGATTTTATGAACTCCACTTCAGGGCATATTAAATTTTTCAAACATGCGATTCTGCTTATCAAGGCTTGCAGCAATGACTAACCGATGAAGTTTTCACAAAGCGAACACAAATTCGAGAATGTGAACGCGAAATCACAAGCAAAAGAAAACAAGTCTGCTCCTTTCTGAGTACCGCATTCTCTTTAATGAGCGCTCCCTCTCCAATGACTGCCCCTCTCCGATGAACACTCCCCCCCCTCCCCACAAAAAAATCTGCAAGCCATTTCAGTCTTGCGCTCTTAATCTGGCAGCTGACGGCAGTGTTGGTTACAAATTCCTTGCTCTAAACAGGGAATCCATGCGAAATGCTGCAAAGATACTGAATTTTCACTGCCTAAACCACACAAAATCCATTCGAAGATATTGATGAATTAGATATTCAAGATGCCACTCCAGCAATTTTTCAAGTCGATGAGGATTTAGACTCGGAAGACATTGATATAATAGAAACATTTTGCCTATACACTTATAAAACAATGAAATAACAACTTTAAAGATTATAACCATTTGCAATTCAAAACTTTGCCATTTTTTTGTGGATTTCTATGCTTTTAATGAGCGTCCCAATCCAATGAGCGCCTCTCTCCAATGAGCCCCCTCTCTGGGGTCAAAATTAAATCAGTGCCACCCGCGCTCATTATAGAGAATACGGTGTATCTCATTTGGAAGTAGACAGTAAAGTCAATATCGTAGCAATCGCTGTTATAAGGCAGTCACCATCCGGACAACAGCCATTTTGAAAGTCGCCAATTTGATTACGTCGCCCTTGTGAGGTCGTCTTTATTGCAGTCATTGTCTTGACAGTCGCTATAAGAAACCCGAGCCCATCAAAAGCCATTCTATTTCCATCTGAAAGGACAGTTATTCATCAAAAGTTGTGCTTCTCTACAGATCTTTTTTACAAGTTTTCAGAGCACAAGCAAATTCCATTGCTCCAGCAGTTCCATCAACATGTTTGGGACAATCCAGTTTATGCTTCTTTTCCCATTCGGTACCTTTGTGCTCCGAAGTTTCACATTTAAAACCAAAATGTGAAAGGACTTCATAGTTAATTGGCAAGCCAGTCAGTAAGCCTATCGTACATCCAATGCCATCAGGTGATATATACCCACACTTTTGTCATGAGCCATCAAAGGAAACACCAACAACTAAGATGCGTTCAGAAATTGGCTGTACGTCAATTTCTGCATAGTCCTTTTTGATCTAGTCAATAAATTTCTTTGAAATATCTTCAAAAGTCATCATAGGTGCATTTTCAATTTTTTCCGAAATGATGCATACGATTTTCTACTTAGTTGACAGGGCAAGTTCATTACACTTGCTCAATTCTGCATTGCAGAGTAGCCACATCCGATCCTCTAAAAGCTAATGTTGCCCTAATGTTCATGTGAAATGGTACATTCAAAGACTTGGAGGCACCAAGACACTCGCGCCAGTAAAATTCCTTCTCAAAAGTATGAAAATTGTGACAGGAAACGTTGGCTCTCTCGGAGGACCACTGCTTGCATTCTGGAGAGGCTAGCAACAATAACTTAAGCATAGCGGAATATGTTATTGATAGGCAATTGAGCAGTGTCAATTGGTCACAAGGAATCTCAATGTTGACGTCAGTCTTGACATTGATCGAATCACTTTTTGGCTACAGCTACTTTCCATTTTAACATGCTGCTTTCTAAGTCAACCATCTTTGCTCACGATTGTATTTTAGGCGCCTTTTTTAATCGTTGCAACACGCCCCTCACATCATGTACGATGAAGGAAATGTTGGGTGAAATTTTGGGTGGAATGCGGATTGCATTTGTCCACCCCTCACATCGAAGGTCTATATTTTCTTGGGTGGAAATGCTGGATGCTGGATTAAATGCTGGATGTGTTTAACTAAATAAATCTTCAAGTGGAAGACCCCTGCATTTCAACCCGAAAATTGTCTTTATTGATTTGACACTATTTTACTGGTATGGGTCGGTTAGGTCCTTTGAAGAAAGAAGTATTCGAAAAAATAACAGCTTGTTGAATATGTGAGATTTATTCCCTTTGCAACATCCCTAGCAACCACATAAACAATAAGATGTGGGAATTCAACCCATACTCCCCAAAAACTACTCCCAGCTTTATTGAGCACAGCCTCACTTTCACATGCAGTTCATCTATAGGAGGCCTTAATTAAGATGTATCTACTTCTTGTCAAAAATGGAGCTCAAGGAAACCCCTGAATTATCGACACACAGAATTATCAATCTGTTAAAAGGACAGGGAGATGATTTCATTGCAACGAGAGGAGGAGAGCAACTATGCAAGAGAGAAGACAAAGATTGCTGGGAAAATAACTGTAGCTGCTGAAGCACTTCGGCCCGAATGGTCATGCTCACTACAGCAATGAGTGTTTATACGAAATATGGCTTGACTATTGGAACATTTGCAAGAGAAAGCAAAAAGTGTGAAGGGAGTCCCAGTCAGCCTTGTTATAGTGAAAGACTCTTTGCGGAGCAAAGGGCCTGTCCAGGTGAGGGAGGAAGTCATGCCGTAAGGTTATGAGCCAGTGATCAGAGTTACCAAGAAGAGAGCTAATTGTGGGAGGAGAGAAAATGCTAGGATTATATGTGAGGAAAAGATCGAGGGTAAAATATGTTTTTGAAAAAGCATGTGCACAGGTAATTTCACATTTCACTTCAGAGTACAGACAAAATTTTCGTTTTGCTCGCCATGCAAGGTTGGAAGCTTTTCCTTAGGCCTGTTTGTCTTTACTTAGACGTCGTTTGTTTCTGTTGCTTATACTACCATGCCAAGCGCCTGTGCCCTTGATCTTTTTTCTTCCCTCTGAAACTTATTTGTTTGCAGATGGAAGGTGAAAAGCTTCAATACTCAATGTGTAAGAAAATCTGCAAGACAAAGAGTGACCTGACAGGATACAAATTCCAAACATAAAATTGCTAGTGGGGACAACCATCATTTTTTTTATTTGGATTTTTTTTTATTTTGATTTTTTTTTGATTTATTTTATTTATTTTTTTATCTAGCTGAACAAAGTGGAAATGACAAGGAAATAAGCAATGCCTTATTTGTTAGCCTTCTAAACCAGAACTGCAAGGACCTGTCTGAAGAGTTTTGTTTCCCCTTAAATATTCGTTTGAACTTTGCAAGTTTTGAATTTTTAATGCTAGAAGAGGAAGAATACATAAGAGATAAAAAATAGCCAAGTTTTTAGTGAAGTAAAATTGCTGTACAGAGTGGCTTCAGCACCAATTGAATTTTCATGACTTTGTAACTAAAAGTAGTAACAAAATAGCAGAAAAATAGAGGCTGTGAAATTTTTTGCAAGACATGATTAGTGATTTCAAGTCTTTCCTACAAACTGTGATACCGGTTGTTCATTCCACTGAAGTTTGAATTCCATTGCTTGTAGTCCGTAAAGTAGTCTTATGCCTCACTGACAATTTCTCTTTTGGCAGGAGCACCAGTCGTATTTAAAAATCATTCAATTGGCCAATTAGCTTCAAAATTTTTTAGCATTGATCTTTTGGCAGGAGCACAATTCAATTTTGAAACTTATTAGTACACCAATCAGGGCCTACTTTGACTCAAACTTGGCGGGAGCACCCGTCCAGTTTGAAATATTCCACGTTTTTCAATCACATATTTTGTGGGCAAAATATGCTGTGGAATTGATCGAACAAGCGGAAAACAGAGTGATCATTTGTGAAAATGCATTCCTTTGACAATGATTTTTTTGCGGGCAGTATACCTCATACGAGCTACGAGTAGCAAACATGGCCCCAGCCTTCAGCTAAAGGATACTCACAAGGGAAGCAGACTTCTCCCCTGCAATTTTCCTGCTCTGCAGTTTCCTAGAAGCCAGAGATCCAGGACTAAGTATTGCTATGCATTTAGGTAAGCAAAGCATAACCTCGCGGGTAGCAAATTTTGGAGCTGATCTATTAATTGCTTTACTTAATGTTGGGCTGATATTTTCAAGATTTTCTTGCCAACAGGTCCCAGTTTACGGCAGGGTAGGTAGACAATTACGTAAATGTTTAGTATTATAGAAGGGTTTCAAAATCAATAATATTCCCACTCATAAGTTGAAAATTTTCCTCATTTTCATGAAAATGGTTTGAAAAACTGTCAAAGAATCTAACATTAAATTGGGTCATTTTGTCTCAAGGTCCAGATGTCAGTCTAATCAGGGTTACTTTGAAGTGCCCCAATCCCTTAGGGGTAAACATTACTAACATTTGAAGGTGAATGCCACATTATTTCAAAATTTCCCCTCTCCTGAAATTTTTGTAATTATTTCTAATTTCATGTAATTTTCTGGTGAGTAGCAGAAAGATCTGAACAAATATTTTGCATCATGTTTGCAATGGTATCAACAGTCCTTTGCTAACACCAACAGACCAATGATATACTATAATCATATCTCTCTACCGAATTTATTGTCACTTGTTTGCAAAGTAATTTTTGTTTATTTGTGCTAAATTACTCCTGGATGACCCTTGTATTTCAGCTTGAGCTGAAGGGCCACCTGCTACAGTCCCCCATGGGTGAATGTAGTCAAGTCCATTACCAATCGTTACCAAACACAAGCTTCTGTAAATCAAAACTCTATCCCTCCGGCTGGGGAACTAATCCCCCGGTTGGGGAAATCCTGGCAACACCCTTGCTGACCACCAACCTAAATTTTTCCTGGATCTACATATGGAGTACAGGAATGATATGAGGTTTTGTTGGAATATATTAAATTACTGTCAGACCAAGTGCATACAGATCAACCTAGTAAGATTGTTACAAGAGTCATAACTCCACTGCAGTGCTACATTTCTAATACTAACTGGTTTATAAATATAATATTTTTCAATGGAGCATGGTGTTATGCCAATTAAGAGCTGCATGGTAGGTTTGATCAAAAGCAAAATAATTGAAATGAGTTAAGGAGCATTCACATATTTGATATTTTCAGTAGTTTTGTACATTTTGAAAATGCTAAATTCATGAGCAGCCTACTTAGCATTGTTCTGTAGTTATTGTGTTGGACACTTCTGTTATGTCTCAAAGACAGGAGCTAAACAAACGACAACACAGTCTAGAAAAAGGTTCCCTTCAATAATTATAACTCATTACATGAAAAGGGAAATGAAAATAAGGAGAAGGGTGATAATGTAGTATGTATAGGTAATGTTGGTACTACCATCATGATTTGACACATGCCAGCCTCCTCTCTCTGCAGTATGCAAAGCAAGAGGTACTCTTAGTGGAACTTTTCAAATTTCTTAGCTACTGAAAACAGCACACCTCATCAAAACCAACATGAACAATAATCGGTTCTTAGTACACATAAACTACGAAATGAGACCATGTCATACCAGCTAAACCCATTGAAACCTGAACTTAAGTACAATATGTAATATCTAATGATTCCTTTTCGAAAATATTTCACCTTCACTGTTCCTGCCAATATCTAACATTTCATCATCTAAAAATTCATTTGGGTTTCTTTTCACTGGGCAAAGGGGCACTAGACTACATGAAGCATTTCCTTTTAGATTGGGATGATAAAAATTTGGTTCTATGCCACTCTTTGTGATACCAGATAGCAATGTTGTTTCCAATACAGGTTACTTTGGCTGCTCTTAAGTGTTTGAAGCACCCCATTTCCTTAACTGGCGAGTACATGCTTTCTCATAAGGATCAACTTTGAAGCTGTCCAGATAGTAACCAGCAAGCTCAAATATAGCTGCTATGACATGTATGCAATATCCACTTAGGCCTGCAGGGAACAAACAAGAACTTTCTCTACAGAACTGTCCTATCAAATTTTCACCAATATCATACTGGGTAGGCCTCTAGAACTGCCATCTTTCTGATCTGTTAATACACTCTGCAATATGGTTTGAAATCTGCAGGTGCAAAATCTTAGAGCAGCATTCCTATCCTGATCGAACAAGCAGTTCCTAACAAAGCATTCCACCATCAAGTTAAATTCTATATGTTTTCCATCAACTATCAGTGATAAAACCTGAGCAGTACTTATTTGACGACCTGAACGTAGGCATTGTTGTGCATACGTAAAGTTTGTCCATTGTTTGGTGTTCTCTCGGGAGTTGCTCATTGTGTCAGACAGTTTTTGTTGTTGTTTCGTGCCGTCTTCTGTGTACGGAGAGTTGGTGTTTGGTGCCCACTTTGCAGTTGGGTGTTGTGTTAGACAGAGGACATAACGGGAGTTTGGCGTGTGCGGAGGACATAACGGGAGTTTGGCGTGTGCGGAGGACATAACGAGAGTTTGGCGTGTGTGGGCGCAGTTGTTTTCGTAACTTAGAAGATAGGAGAACAGTTATAAATCTTGGTTTCATCAACTACTACAGGCATAGATTAAGGGGGTGCTCTCTCCTGTTCGTTTATCTATTGACAGAGGCCCTCCTATAATAAACTCCGCACGTACAATTCCCTGCTTTGTTGTGTTGTTTTCATACAATTGTAGTTCGAACTTATTGGGATTATTTAAGCAGCATATTTTTGAATACTTTCCTAACCTGTATTTAGTGGAATTTTAAGATTGAAGAAGTTAACTAAACTGAATTTTCTCCTAATGTGGACGATGATATTCCTTGTCATCTTTTTCATACTTGCCCGGCAATAGTATTTGACAACAGAATGGTCCGTTGTCATGGCTGTATAAAGATTGTCCGCATCAAGAAGTTGTTCTTGCTTCAATTTCTGGCCCCTTAGAATCGTTTTGCTATATGTCTGCACTATACCTTCCCACATTTCCTTTCATGGTCTTTAATTCCCAGCCTGGTGAACAGTGGTAGGTACTTACGATTACTACCTCATTGAAGTCCACCCGTCTCATGCTCTTCCCTATCGACTTCCATAGCTTTTTGATTTTGCATATCATCTAACAGGAAATTTTTTAGCGAACAATTTTCCGAAAGATCCTAGTCTCGAGCTTCAATTCTCTCTTCCCTTTTCATTAATAACTTAGCTACTCGTGTCTCCATTTTGAATCGGAATGTCCATACGGGCCACTATTTGAAAACACACATTCAGCCTCGCTGCACAATTCGGGAAATGTGTATAGACTATGATTTAGGTCAAATAAAAGTTTAGTTCATCTTATTTGCATTTCTTGCCTCGGCACTCCCAATGAGCGAACTGCAAGCACAGCGAAGGCGATAGACAGGATTAGCAGTAAATTCTGGACATGAACAAAGGAATATAAAAGGAGAAAATGAGCATTTGTATATATATATATATTTATATACATATATATCTATAAATATATAGAGAGACTCTCTTAGAGAGAGAGAGAGAGAGAGAGAGAGAGAGAGAGAGAGAGAGAGAGAGAGAGAGAGAGAGAGAGAGAGAGAGAGAGAGAGAGAGAGAGAGAGAGAGAGAGAGAGAGAGAGAGAGAGAGAGAGAGAGAGAGAGACTGAGAGAGACTCTGAGAGAGAGACTGAGAGAGAGACTCTGAGAGAGATAGATAGATAGATGGATAGATAGATAGATAGATAGATGGATAGATAGATAGATAGATAGATAGATAGATAGATAGATAGATAGATAGATAGATAGATAGATAGATAGATAGTTAGATAGATAGATAGATAGATAGATAGATAGATAGATAGATAGATAGATAGATAGATAGATAGATAGATAGATAGATAGATAGATAGATCGATAGACCGATAGAATAATCGGCATGGATCATCAGGCACATTGAGATAGGTCTAGATAGGTGGCCACAGGTAGATAGGCATAGATCTATAGGTAGAAATGAATGGATATGCAGATGAAGATAAATGGCATTAGTAAGATAGGTTGAGGGATAGGTATAGATCTATTTAGATTTGCAAGAATTTATTTATAGATTGAAGGATTTCTTGATTCTTTAGAGAGTGATGGGCAAAAATAAATTGACTCTCTATGAAAGATGAATATGGACTTACAGGCAATATCCATTTAATGAGTCACTCTGACACAAAATGCAGAAGGTACGTAAGTAAAATAAGATCCTCTTCGTTTTGGGAGTAAAGAAAATTTAAAAAATGAGTTAGAAGAACTTTTTTCATTTTTAGATAGTCCATTTTGGCATTGCCTATCAACTGCAGAACTATTAAATTCGCGCGTTTTTTTTCGGTTGTCGTGTGATCGCTTCACTTCGCTACTTCGCTCTCCGCGTGCATGCAGCCCAAGGGGACCTGTGATCGCTTCACTTCGCTACTTCGCTCTCCGCGTGCATGCAGCCCAAGGGGACCACCATGGAAGAAGGTCAGCTTGTCATTTTAATGGTATTCCTGCCAATGAATTGAGGGGTGTTGATATTTGTTCTTAATGTTCACTAATGTACCTTCTTCTTTTTATCTTGTATAACTTGTATATAAAGTTGATGAGGCTACTTATACCTACATGCATTGTTTAACATATATTTTACTCTTTTAAGAGTTGCGAATAACCTCATTACTTCACAGGATGTCATCCGAATAATGATTGCCTTCAACAGCGGCACAAATCAGACCCAGTGTCAGCTAGGGTGATTTTGATAAGAAGTTCGAGTAATAAAACTGCTCCACAGTACTGCTTACGTTCTGGTCTCTACCATATCACAGAGCGCTTAGAATGCAGTTTGGTGTCATCAACAGAAGGAAATAATTTGACAGCATTTTCTGCAACCTTGATTGGAACGCATTGGTCAAAAGCTTGAAAACGAATCACTCTCAAGAAGACGGGCTGCAATGAAAACGCACCCTGATTTTATGATATCACATACTTCTTTCAATATGAAAGATGATTCCTCAGCGGAGCTTTAACGGCACATGAGATATTGAGGAAGATATGTGGAATTTTTTCTCTCACATCGTTAATAAATATGAAAAATGTGTTACCATGTTTGAATGAATGCTGAAGACACACCTGGCGATTTTGTAATTGAGCTGAGTGGAATATATTCGACACGTGGCATCAACTGTTGGAAAACTTCAGATAGATTGTAAAGCTGCCATCCTCAAGCCAACGGTCATCATTTACCCCAACGACACTATCTTGATCTTTTTTCCATATATTGATTACCAGCTGAAAACATTGGAACACGGCTTTGGCGAATCGAATTGACGAGCCCGGTTTCGTGAATAACTTTGGCCTTTAAGGGCCTGGCCGCGTCCAATCTAATCTTTCTTCCCGCATAGACTTGTGGAATAGATGCATACGAAGGTTTCTGAATGCATCCGTTATTTAATTGTACAGTATCGGCGACTGAGTAAAGTTTTAAACAGGGAAAACTGAAAAGTGCGAGTAGTTTGACTGAGAGAAAGACCGCCTGCTTGCAACTGATCATACGAAAAACCACGTGTGTGAGAGTTACCTGGCAACCAGAGCTGTCACTCTTGATTTGTGATTTTTATTTACTGCGCCTTACGTTTTTGCCTGCTGGTAACATTTTAGCCCAGTAAACGCTGAGAGGCGAGAGAAGGGTGTGGTAAGGACGTAATGTTGAATCCGAAAAGAAGATGACTTATTGTAAGTGGCTGTATCTCGTGCACATCTGGGTTGATAACTGAAAAGCCCTGTCCACATTACAAAAACTAACTTGGGTTCGCTCCAGGTTAGTTTCAACCCAGGGGGAGCCCGGTTTGTCCACGCTTGACTGTGATATTTGCAGTGTGGACACAAAGGTGGGGTGAACCCGGGTTAACAAATGTTACGCATAAGCAGTTATACTGTATTTCTTGTTCACCTTTTTGTTTTCCTCGTTTTGATTAAAGCATTCTTGCTCTTGAACTTGTTTCATTACATGTGAGGATTTCAACTCCTTCGTCATCTTTGGGTGAAGACTTTTTGGCAGATGCCATTAATGTTGCTAGGAGTAGGCCAGTTGGGCTTCCTACTGAATTTTTGGATGAAGATGTTGATGTATCCTCCAGGGGTAGACACGACTTACCAGCTAATTACTGTCATTATTTCACAGTCTATCTTATTTTGAGTTGTTTTCTCAATTCTTTGAAGCTTTTATTTAAAAAATTTAGTATAATCGATAGAGGTAAACAGAGTGGTCTCACATGTAGTGAAATCACAGATTGCTTACTGACCCATCTCCCACTGGCTAGTCTACTTGCTCATAAAACTCAAGTTTTCTTCGCTCGTACTGCTGTTGTCTTTCAGTTCGTTATACGAATATTTTATCTGCTTTATTTGTTTCCTTTTCTGCGCGTTCGCTTACAGCCGACTTCTTTTTCAAAACTCTAGGCTATTGCACATTATCTTTCCTGGCGCAGTTGTATCGCTGCTAATGAATCATTTCATCCCTCAAAATAAGGCAAAGAGCTTCCTGTCGACTTCATGTTGACCCATGGACATTTGTAGAAGATTCCATTAGATGAGTGCCATGTTCTTCATTCTATTCATATAACTGGAGTTGACTCCTTGATTGCTTATCTACAAAGAAACGCATGTGTTGGCGCTCAAAAACTTTCGAATAAGTGCATGCGTTTCAAATACTAACCTGGGTTCACCCCATGTTTGTGTCCACAATAGACTTTGATGGAACTAACTTGGGCCCCCCTGGGTCGAAGCCATCTCTGGAGATGGGTTAAGGCTAACATGGGCTTAGATGGTGTAGTGTGGATAGGGTTTAAGATTTTTTTTTTTTTTTTTTTTTTTTTAGTGGGTTATGTTGAGGAAAGGCCATGGTGACCTATACAACGCCCCAACAAGGGAAGAAAGAAGAAAGCGAGCAGCTAAGAGGATAGAGAGATAAGATCAAGTTTATTGATCTTAGATTTGAAAGATAGCAAGTTGTAGGACTCAGGAAAGCAAGAGGAAGGCAAGACGTTCCATAAGTTGCATGTTCTTGGGATGAATGATGATTTGTGAGATAGAGTTCGTGGATTAGGCAGTGAAACTTGGAAAGGGTGTGAATTAGTTGAGCTTCTGGTGGTCCTGACACGCCTCAGAGGAACTGGAATAATATCCCTGATCTCCTGAGAACAATGTCCGTTAAAGCATCTGTAAAAGATGGAAAGATCTCCAACTACACGACGATGGGAAAGAGGTTGGAGCGATTTGGTTAGGTTACGATTATTGATGAGACGAATGGCTTTGGACTGGACTTTGTCGAGAAGACAGAGAGTGGATTTTGGAGCACCACCCCAGACGTAGGAGCAGTACTCTAAAGAAGGACAGATTTGGGACTTGTATATAGATAGAATGTGAGAAGATGGCACTCATCTAATGGAATCTTCTACAAATGTCAATCATTCAAGTCAGCTTGAATTTCCTTTTCAAATTTATTAAGTTTCGCAAGCGTAATGAGGAAACTACCAAGCACTGATCTACCTTAAGGATTGACTTCGTCAATGCAATGATTCTTTCTTAGACACCATCCCAGTGCGGACTGCAGGTGGGCATATCTAAGAAACAAATGCAACTTAGCTTGAAAGTGGTTTGTACGGTTGGTGAGTCAAAGTGAGCTAAACCTGTTTGTAGGTCCCTTCCTGCGCGTTTGAATGGTTGCTCATTTTTCGATAGGATAAGACATGGGGTAGAAGGCAAGCTGCTTTGCAAAAAAGATGACGTCCTGTCGTCTTCTACGACTTCTAGGTTAATAGAACGGGTAGTAAGACATGTAATAAACAAATGTAGGCTTTCACGTGGATGCCTGCGCAGTCTCTGACTGTGAGAGGACCAGTGGAATCAATACCAACATCAGAGAAAAGGGCATGTTGATGTATCATAACGGAACTGGGGGTAACTCAGGCAGATTGGCAGGCCATGGTGGCGATCTACGACTATTTTGCATGTGACGCACGCGGTGAGAAGATGACGAGTCTCTGTTTGTGACGATGGAACCAAAAATTGATTAGGAAAAGCAACAATAGTCCTTCCAGTCCCCAACATGATGCCGACAGGAATAAGAATCTTGAATGATGAGATTATTAAGGCGAGGATGACGAGGGAGCAGAATGAGTGAGTATTCGATCATGAAATGGCCCTTAGAACGAATGAGACCAGCAGTGTCTAAAGGAAAATTCAGTAAGCAGCTTTTTTTTATTGGGTTATGTGGAGAAAGCTCGCTGTGGCCTATACAAAGCCCCAACAAAGGAAGATAGAAGAAGGCGAACAGCTAAGAGGAGAGAGAGATAAGATCAAGTTTATCGATCTTGGATTTGAAAGATCACCTGAGTAGCAGAGAAGTTGTGAGGGATAAATGCAAATTGTCAAGATGACACAAGACATGAGAATTACCTAGTGTAATAAGGCAAGACATTCCATAAATTGCATGTTATTGGGATAAAGGTTGATTTGTGATATAAAGTGCGTGAAGTAGGCAGCGAAACTTGGAAAGGGTGTG
Organism: Pseudorhiza aurosa; assembly: GCA_964026355.1. Lineage (NCBI taxonomy): Eukaryota > Metazoa > Cnidaria > Scyphozoa > Rhizostomeae > Lychnorhizidae > Pseudorhiza > Pseudorhiza aurosa. The sequence continues at coordinate 10,224,044 of OZ032117.1, forward strand.
AATGACTTTAGCTTCTGGTGGTCCTGACACGCCTCAGAGGAACTGGAATAATATCAGTGACTTTCTGAGAACGATGCCCGTGAAAGTATCTGTAAAAGATGGAAAGATATCAAACTAAACGACGATGGGAAAGAGGTTGGAGAGATTTGGTGAGGTTAGGATAGTTGATGAGACGAATGGCTTTGGACTTGACTTTTTTGAGAAGACAAAGTAGATTTTTGAGCACCACCCCAGACGTGGGAGCAGTACTGTAAAGAAGGACGGATTTGGGACTTGTACATAGTTAGCGGGTAAGAGGTTGAGAAAAAGCCGCGGGCTCTGGCGAGGAAATCGAGCTTTTGAGATGTATGTTTAGCAAGGGAATGGATGTAAGTTTTCCAAGTGAGATTGGATGAAAGAGAATGAAGTTGTGTGAAAGAAGCTGAAGTGTCCAGTTCATCACCATTTATGAGAACAGGTGGAAAGTTTTGATTGCGTTTGCGTGAACTGACAGCCAGCTTCGTCTTGCTTTGGTTAAACGAAACTAGGTTGTCTTTGCCCCATTTCTCAATAGCTCTCAGATCATTGGAGAGAGGAGATTTGAAGTGTTTCTGTGGAGTTGGATATCGGTGGAAGCATGGTTATTTGGATTGAATGAAGATGAAGAACTTAGGAAGGTATCATCAGCAAAAGTGTGAAAGCTAGAGGACGTAGAGATAAGTTTTGCTAGAAAATGCGAGATGACGTCTGTGTAGGGAAGTAACTGTTCAGATCAAGCCATGCTTGTTCAGCAGCCTCGATTTCAGATGTCAAAGGGGTCCCTGTAATACTTGCGCTCATATTGAATTCTCCAAGTCCAGGAAAACAACGGAGCAAACTGGGCATTTTCAATCATGGGTCAAATTTTATTTTGGCAAATCTTTACAGTTGGATTACATGCATTGTTAAAATGTTAACTTATCTTTCCTGTTTGAAACACCAGGTGAAATTTCGAACATTGAAATGTATCAATTTGTCCAAAACATTTTGAAATTGACTACTAAGCTATCACAACAGGTATCACATTTCTCTCAAGGGGCTTGTTTCAACTGCGAAATGAGAATAGAAAATGTACACCAAATGTGCGTTTTTAAATAATGAAACCTGAGATGCGATAAAAGCTTAATACAACTTATTTGCGGTTACTTAAACCTTGGATAGAATACAACTAAATTTTGAAAAAATCTATCTACATTCTATATTTCATCCCGTACATTTCACCGCTCCCTACGAATCCTGTAATATCCCTGCTGTAGGTAGAAATCCCTACGAATGGCAGCCATGCGAACCAATATTCAGATGGCCCATTAGACACCCCCCCCCCCCCCCTTAGTGGCAGGTCTAGCGAAGAGATCGACTAATGGGTTTGGGGTCTAGAGGCGTAGCCCCAAAGATTTTTCCAGATCAGACCCTCTATTGTATCGGAAAATGAAGGCCACTCCCATTTATGAAAAATTGTCAAAAATTTTATGATACCTTGATTCATTTTTTGAGCAATAGTATGAAAACTAAACTTGTGAAATACTTCGCACGAGTGGTTGAAGCAGGGGCGTCGTGGCTGTGGAAACCTGAGGAGGGGGCACACTGTTTTCATTTTATGACAACAAATAATCTTCTTTCGCTGGTTTCGCAAACTGCAACATTAGCAGTTCTAGTGGTCCAATGATAAGACAAACTACGTCTCGGAGCAAATTTTTGCAGATTTTCACAAATTAAAGAACAACTATTTACAAAATTGAGATTTCTCAAAAGAGGAGAATTTGCAAACAAATCAATGATATCCTCAAAGTTCACGCAGTGAATTAAGCTTTGCTCAACGTTGATCATCATGAGGGAAATTAATCTCTCCTGTCCCATTTTCGGCCTTAGTCTGCTCTTAATGTATTTTAACTTTGAAAATTTTATTCTACGCTTGGTAAAGCATATTGGTAATGTTGTCAGCATTCTATCCATCGTTTAAAGGTTAGGGTATGCACTTTGCAAATTCAATCTAAAGAGTAGCTTAAGTACTGTCACGAAGGCAGCCCTTTCCATAACCTTCGTTTCTTTGCTTGTACCATCAGCTTCATTCTCTGTTGTTATGCAACGAAGGCACTGTTAACTATTTCGTCGTGTGCTGCTTTGTGTATTGGATACATAGTTTATTTATTGGCTTTGTTGATTTACGACTTGTATCTTTACTCTTGTTGGTTCACATTAATTTCTTGCTGTGCTTGGAGGCTGATTGGACGCTTCGTTAATCTCCTTCGTAAAATTCATAGCAAGATGCTAACCTTGGTGTAGGAAGAGAAGCCTTGGGGGCAAGCTGAAATGAAGATGCACCTCTCTCGACGCTACACAAAGTTTGCCCGAAGCTCGTAGCCAAATACAGATCGAAGTAATGAATACTCGAAGAGATCGAAGCAGCCCCCAAGTCGTTTCCTTAGAAGCTGTAAGTTTAGACCTATTGTAGTATATCCACCTGCTTTTGAAATTGTAGAAGAACTCACACACGTTTAACCTTTTTCTCATAACCATCCTAAGGAAAGATTAACAATGAAAGATTAATAACGAAGAAGAGAGAAAGAAGATCTAAAATTTGAGAGAAAGAAAGGTTACAATTGCATCTTTGTCAAATTTCCCATAATTTCCGACCAACTATAGGAGCTCCTCTGCCGAAATTCTTTCTTTCAATCATAATTTTTTACTGCACTTCTGAAAGAGTTAAGCTGCAAAGAATCATTTCTGCAATGGCCGGCAATCCTTCTGGGTCAAAGGTGCGAAATGTTTCAGAATATTTTTGCGTGAAGTAAATCTTCTTCTAATGGATTGTAATGTAGACCTTCTCTCCTTAACGTGATTAAACGTGAAGTCTGTTTAATGTAGTGAAATATGTAATTTGTTGACGTATGTAAATGGCCTCGCATAATTGTCAGAGGTTGTGAAGTCTGTTTAATGTAGTGAATTGTGTAATGTGTTGACGTATGTAAATGAACTCGTATATTAGTTAGAAGTTGATCTGAAAATAGGGAGTCGGTATCAATGAAGTAAAAGGAAGCTAAGTGTGTTTCTTTGACGAGACATCCTCAGGACCCGTGCACGCTACAAAATTGGTGGCAGGACACAGGAATGTCTTCGACGTTGTTGCCTGAGCGTTTTAGTTCTGGAGATTTCGCTTCATGGCTACATAATTTCGAACGATGCGCCTCAGCCAACGAATGGGATGCTGTGACTAAGCTAGGTAAGCTTCCGGCCTTTCTTCAAGGTCCTGCCGCCTCTTACTTTGATTCGTTCTCTGCTGCTGTGAAAAATACTTATGCGGACTTCACAGACAACTTGCTGCAGTGCTTTTCCCCATCTGCTGAGTGCGAGCAGTTTTACTTGAAATTTGACGAGCAGACCCTTCGGCCTGGTGAAGATCCCGCCCTGTTCCTTTGGCGCTTGAGGAAACTGTTGGAAAGAGCTGAGCCGGACTTGTCTGACACGGCCAAAGATGCCCTGCTCCGTCGTCAGTTTATGAAGGGACTGCCGCAGAACCTTCGCTTGCGACTTCTGGAGTCAAACGCTACGCCCAAGCTGGCTGACATGCTTTCCTTTTCACAACGCTTCAAACACTCACTTTGCCAGTTTTTATACAGTCCATAGCTCAAGGTCCTCTCCATGCTGCTCTTACTAAGGCTATTTCAGTTCCACCTAGAACATAATGTATAGTGCAGGGCAAAGTTCCTAAAAGTTGTTCACATAAGCTGGGAATGATGAGTACTTTAGCTCAGTCTTCTGGCGTCCCGTATACAGTAGCTTATTCAGTTTGTCAAGCAGATAAGCAGTGTCTCCCTGTACGTATTATGAACTCCTCTTGTTCTGCCATAGAGCTGTACTCAGGACAGAAGGTTGCCAAGTTTTGCCCACTAGCAGAGTTAGTCAGTGGTGCCAGCCATCTGCCTCGTGATATATCTTGCAGTGTTCTTTCTCAGACTGGGAGAGCTTCTCAAGTTAATTCTGAAATACAAGCAGCTGTTAACCCAAACTTATACATGGGAGATGGGGAAAAGCTTTTGCAGACATTATTAGAATTTTCGGACATATTTCAAGGCCAGTTAGGCCACACTGATGTACTTGAACATCACATAAGTACGGGAAGTAACCTCCCAATTCGACAGTTCCCGCGCCGGCTTCCGTGCCACTTTCGGGGTGAAGTGTCAAAGCAGATTCAGGATATGTTGTCACAAGGGGTAGTTCAGCCCAGCACTAGCCCATGGTCTTCCCCGCTCGTGCTGGTAAAAAAAAAAGGATGGGTCATACCGATTTTGTGTTGACTACAGAAATTTGAACCAGGTCACCAAGCAGGATTCCCACCCTCTTCCTACGGTGGATGACCTCCTACATGCTTTAAATGGGTATAAACTTTTTAGCACCCTAGACCTCCGTAATGGGTACTGGCAGGTTGGCATGAATCCGCAAGACATGGAGAAAACAGCATTTATTGCACCAGATGGCCTTTTTGAATTTAAACGAATCCCATTTGGTCTCTCTACAGCCCCAGCCACATTTTCCAGGGCAATTAGTATAATCTTGTCTGGACTTACTTTTGAGTCATGCCTCTGCTATTTCGACGATGTACTGATATATTCAAAAGATATAGACTAACACTGCGAAAGATTAACCTCCGTTTTACAAGGTTTTAGACAGCATGGTCTTAAGGTCAAAGCTTCAAAATGATCTTTTGGTGCAGATCAAGTTCTTTATCTTGTGCACACCATTTCTAAAGAAGGTGTCCACACAGACCCTGCAAAGCTTAAGGCTGTCCAAAACATTCCAGCCCCTACCAATGTGGAAAAATTAAGATCATTATTGGGACTAGCTAGCTATTACAGGCGTTTTATCCCTCAGTTTTCATCTGTTGCTGCACCCCTCACAAAACTGACAGAGAAGTTGGTCACGTTTGAGTGGGGTGCTTTACAACAAGAATCCTTTCCCAGGCTCAAGAAATCATTGTGCGAAGTTCCCATTCTTGCTTATCCAGATTTTTGAACGGCCTTTTATTCTTCAAACTGATGCATCCAATGTAGGAGTAGGAGCTGTTTTAGCTCAGGTTGATCACACAGGATGTGAGAGAGTAATCGCTTATGCCAGTTGCACACTTTCCAAACGCGAGCGCAACTATTCTGCTATGGAAAAAGAAGCACTGGCTATTGTATTTGCTGTTAAGCATTTTCGTTTTTACCTTTTGGGTTGCAGTTTCTGCATAGTCACCGACAACAGTGCATTACGTTGGCTCCATTCAATGGAGCCAAAAGGGGCGCATTGCCAGATGGATCATGGATCAACAAGAATTTGAATTCACCGTCAAGCATCGAGCAGGAAACTGTAACAGGAATGCAGACGCACTTTCTCGACTTAACCATGATAAGCCTCCCGAGATGTGCTCTGCAGATATTTCATGCCCTGATGTAAGCTGCTTAGTTAGTTTAAATCCTGATGCAAAATTAGTTGACGCACAATATACTGATCCCGATCTTTCCAAAATCATTGAACTCAAAACCCAGGGGTTTCCAAAGCCGCCGTCATTTGTTTGGAAAGGTAACCCCTCATTGCAATCGTTTTTTAGCTGCTAGGGTCAACTTTATGTTAATGATGGGCTGTTGTTACGAGCTGTAAAAGCACATTGTAAATTACTACGAAATGTTGTAATGGTGCCGCAATTACTTGTGTCCTTAGTGATACAAAATCTCCACAGCAGTCCTTCAGGGGGGGCATATGGGCATTACTCGTACCCTTAATCGTGCTCGCGAACGATTCTTCTGGCCTAACATGCAAGCAACTATACAGTCTTTTGTTGCAAGCTGCCCCGCGTGCAGCCGCATTAAGTCTATTTCCAAACAATGCAATGCACCATTACAGCCCATTGAGATTAGTGAGCAATTTTTATTCTGGGCTATGGACTACATAGGGCCTATAAATGAGGCAGCTAGGGGGGACAGACATATCCTTGTGATGATGGATCATTTTACTAAATGGTGCGAGGCTTTTCCTACACGAGACCAAAATGCATCTACAGTTGCTAGCATTTTGGTGTTAAAAGTCTTCTCTAGGTTTGGCCCACCTGCTTTCCTTCATTCTGACCAAGGCCAAATTTTCGATAGCAATCTCATGCATGAAATTTATGAGTTGATGGGCCTAAAGAAGACGCGCACCACTGCGTATCATCCTCAATGCGATGGCCTAGTCGAAAGGCAGAACAGAACACTACAAGAGATTATATCACATTTTGTTTCAGCACATCAAACAGATTTGGATGAGATGCTTGACCAGGCTGTTTTTGCCTACAATACCAGCGTCCATGAGTCAACCAAAGTCTCTCCCTACGAAATGTTTTTTGGACGTCCTGCGCGCATGCCAATCGAGATAGAATGAGGTATTCCTGTACGCACCCCGTCCAGCCAATCTGACTGTAGTCGTTCATTTAGAAAAGCCATTCACTATGTTAATGAGATAGCACGTAGGCACTTAGAAACAGCTAGGAAACAGCAGTGCAGGCAGTATGATAGTAAGAGCAGCAGAGAATGGAAACCTTCTGAGCCTGGGCCAATGGTTTGGTTATGGCGCCCTAAAAAGGGGAAATTTGCAACTAGGTGGGGAGGGCCTTACCAAATTCTTTTCAAGGAAGGAGTTAATTACACCATTCTGTCCAATGAAGGGAAACGACTTGTAACCCATCATAACCAGCTTAAGGTTTGCCACACTCCTATTGGTAAGGGCCAGCCTATCCACCCAGTCTCAGAAACACCGGGGAAGAAGAAGGAAGAACACACCGTGCTCTGGAGGAAGAACGCACCGCTCCATCTGAAGACAGGGTAAATAGACATAGGGAAGTTAGTGGTCCCAGACCTGCTCACCTTCGGCAGTCAGTTAACCCTCCAATTCGTTTGGAGACTTTGTAAGTCATTAATTTGTTTGTATGTTAATTCAGTTACTAAGGAAGGGGAAGGTGTAATGTAGGCCTTCCCTCCTTAACGTGATTAAACGTGAAGTCTGTTCAATGTAGTGAAATATGTAATTTGTTGACGTATGTAAATGGCCTCGCATAATTGTCAGAGGCTGTGAAGTCTGTTTAATGTAGTGAATTGTGTAATGTGTTGACGTATGTAAATGAACTCGTATATTAGTTAGAAGTTGATCTGAAAATAGGGAGTCGGTATCAATGAAGTAAAAGGAAGCTAAGTGTGTTTCTTTGAGAAGACATCCTCAGGACCCGTGCACGCTACAGGATGAAATAAAATTTCCTGCAAAATTCTAGATTTCCAAAAAATATCCGATTCACTGATTATAGGTGGGCACGTGCCCTCCACCAGCCCCCCAGCCGAGACGCGACTATGCTGGAGCTACGTCCAAGAAACTCGCTTATTTCAATGGAGGCCGCCCGTGATGCTAAATAGTGTTGAGTCATCATCATCATCATCATCGCAACCGAAGACCGCCGGACCGTCGGTGTCCTCTGATCTTGACAAGCCTCCGCCATTCCTCTCTATTCTCCGTGCGATGGTATGCTACTTGCCCGTCCAGCCCAGTCCAATCTTTGATGTCATCGAACCAAATCCTTGCTGGTCTTCCTTGGTAACGTCTGCCTTCATACATTCCTTGCATGTAAGGCTTTGTAGCTTTGTCGCGCCTAAGCTCATGTCCGAAAAATGTGAGTTTTCTCTTTTTGATGACTGTCATTAATCTTTCAGTTGGTGAACCATCGCAATTGTCAGCAACCAACTTAAGCACGTCTTCGTTAGTTTTCTTCTCTTTCCACGTTATACCAAGAACACTTCTGTAACACTTCATCTCAAAAGCCTCCAATTTCCGCCATATCTTGTCCACCAATGTCCAACTTTCACAGCGATACAAAAGGATGCTTACCGCCATCGCTCTCATTAACTTAATTTTGCCCTTTAATTTCAGTTTCTTTGCCCTCCAGATTGTTTTCATTTTAGCCAAGGTGCACCCTCCAGTCCCAACCCTTTTTTTACCTCTTTCTCACTTGCAGCATTATCAGTTATGGCTGCTCCAAGTTATTTAAATTTGCTCACTTGTTCTAGGTCTTTGCCTTTTGCTTTAACGGTGATTCTCTCATTTTGATCACGTCCATTTACCATAGTACAGTCAAACGACGCATATAGGGAAGCAAGCCTTAAGCAGTCAGTTAGTCGAGATTGGAGGTTCGTTTGGAACGGATGCCGGGGCAGAGCCAAAGAGAAGAACACTCGTCGAGTAAGGTATGAACGAACTACTACTTGTTTTGTGTCATCTTGTGTATTTGTTGGCTAGGTACACTTCTAGGCTCGCTACTACACTAGATGGAGTGCTTTCGTCGAGGCACCATATCTAAGTGATCACCTTACGAGGCTAATGGACTCACCTACCCAGTTGAGGCATACAGACATATAACATGGAGACCAGGCCTTCAGGGGGGACGTGTCCTTTTCAAGAGGGCCCTTCCCTGAGGAAAGGTACTACCCCTCTACTATCTGCTGGTTTGGACTCAGATTTTTCCTTCTCTTAGCCTTTGCCTTCTGCAGTGGCATGTCCTGCAAGGCAGCAGGAGGGTTTTTGAGTCAGAATCACCTTCTGTTAGCCTTTGCCTCTGATGGCACAACCTACAAGACAGCAGGTCATGAAACAGGTAGTACCGGTTTACATGGTACCAGTAGCAGACCCAAGCCTGACCAGAACATACCTCACACAAAGAACGACAGTGATACGAGAAAGAAGGATGCAATTTGCGGGACACTGCTGGAGAAGCAAGCATGAACTCATCAGTGATGACTTGCTATGGGAACCGAAACATGGCTACAGGAACGCCGGCTTTCCCAGCAAGACGTTTGTGGAACAACTTTATGAGGACCCCGACATACACGTAAATGAAGATGTGAGCAGAGCAACGGAGGACAGGGAGTTGTGGCGAAAATGTGTTCCGGCAATCTGCCAGACCTGATGATGATGATGACTACTTGTTCATAGCTAGACATTTGACCGCAGTAATTATCGCTTTATTACGTTCGATTATCTTGCTTATTTGATACACTTAAGGCAAAGGCAAGCTTTAAGCTGACCAGTATATCCTCGTTAAGTTTACTGTAGATCTAGTAGCATATTGGAATTAGCTAATTTTACAATGCTATTTTGATCATTTTAGATTTATGAATCTTGGATTGTAGTTTGACCCTATAAGGCCTAGGAACCGAGTTTTATAGATTTATTCTACTTTTTGGGACTTCATTCAGGTTTACAAAGAATTATTACAATGTTCTATTGATAATTACATGGAATTAGATGATACAATCCAGGTCTAAATTAGAGGGTTTTATTCAAATGGAAGTGGAGATGTTTGAAATATAGTTGTACTTGATATTTCATAAGGACAACAGCTCAATGTTTATCGCTTGTATCATATTTTCAGGAGAAGTGCGTTAGTTGTTCCCGTTTATTTTGAGGTTTATTTCAGGTTTACTTTAGAGGTTCACTATAGAAAAATGTTCTCAAAACTTATCTTTATGAATACTTATCAAATCCTGGAAAATCCTTGAACCCCTCTTGTTTCCTGCGTGACCGCTCTAGCCGTCCTGTTACACATGTTGCTGGGTGGTTAACCGAGCAGAATTACGTTCTTGGGGGGTAACTGCAGCTCATTTGAAGAATGGTAAATTGTGATGGGAAGGACCTGAACGTTTTCTGGAAGGAGGGGCTTGTTCGCATTTCGTCGCTAACGCTTTTCCTTCAGGGATGTAATCCTTGCCGATTCGAAAGAAGCGGTGCATTCGTATCAGACACTGCGCCAAGCAGGGCGGTCAATAGCGACTTCTTCCGATTTGCCTGGTTCGATGTCACAGGCTTTCAAGGCAGAACATGGCAACGAGAAAGTCAAGGATAGTATTGAAGATGATAATGATCACACCATGCAAGACCCCTTCCTTGGCTTTCTCGATGGTGTTTCCACGCCTGAGCAAGGATCAGTTTACTATGACAGAGCTCAAAAAAGTGGCTGTCAGGGATTGGAAGGTCATTCATCCTGGATTACGTCAAAGAACCAATCATTCTCCCCATCCCAGGGATTCAACCAAGCATCAACTTTGGTAACCTTGTTGAGGTCGTTGGCAAAATGGCGGACACTTTAAACAGTCACGTGGAAATGCTGCGAGATGAAAAAATCTTAAATCGCAAGCTGAGAAATACCCTTGATACTCTCAAAGACGACATACAAAACAAATCTAAGAGAATAAAAGAATTAGAAGAGAATGCACGAGAACCTCTGAACAAAGACCAACAAGCTTTGAAGCATCCTGAGATGCAGCTAACACGAGAAGCAACACCTAGCTTTGATTCTCAATTGGAAGCGTATGTAAAAGCGAAGAGAGAAAAATATGAGGAGCATCTGGTGAATCGTAAGGCTCAAGAAATGCGTTCCCTAAAGAAAACACAACAAAAACCTGACCAGGCAAAGATTCAAAAACGAAATGAAAGATTCAAACGAAACAAAGTAAACCCTGTGAAAGTCAACAATGAGCAAGCAGCAAATGAGAAGTTTAGCCTTGTTCCTCAAATCCAGAAAGTGGACAAAAAAGATCAAAATAAGCACGCACCTGCAAATAAGCACGCACCTGCACCTGCAGATATAGAAAAGAAAACTTCATCATTCACTTTGAGAAAGGGAACAGTGCTTATCACAGGTGACAGTATGCTAAATGGTATTGATGAGAGCAAATTGCAAATGAAATTCGGCGTAAAAGTAAGGCCTTTCTCAGGAGCTACCACCGAAGATATGCACTCTTACTTAAAACCCCTCTTAAAGAAAGGACCAGCCACTGTCTTTCTACATATTGGCACCAATGACGCTACAGAGAATGGAATAGACTCTGATTCGCTGGTGAAAAGAATACTACACCTTAAGGAAGCGATTGAAGAGAGTGTTGATGGATGTAAGGTTATCTTATCGCTACCTATCCGCAAAAGAGATCACATCAAGGCAAATAACGTCTTATCAGAAGTATGTGACAAAATTATGTCACTCAAACTGGATGCAATAATCAATAACAGTATTATGCATGAGCAACTTGGTCGAAGAGGACTCCATCTTAACCAGCATGGCAACGCCAGATTTGCGCCAAATCTTATCAATGAATTACGATATGTTTAAAAAATAGTTCTAAAAAATCCTGACACTACTTTCAAGGGTGGGTCTTGTCAGCATCTTTCATTCCGAAAGGGGATGTCCAATTGCTTCTCGAAACGTAAATAGCCTTCGTGGACATTATGATGAGATTCAACTTCTTCTAAAAAGTATTGGAATCCATGTCTTAGCTTTAAACGAAACTAAGCTTGATCCTGAATATGCTAAAGAATTGACTACGATTTCTGGTCACCAACAAGAACGCAGGAACAGGACTGGAAGGGGTGGTGGCGTTTCTATCTATATTAGAGACGCCATGAACTATACACGACGCAACGATCTTCCAGATAATCAGCTTGAGTTGATCTGCATTGAAATTGAACCACCAAAAAGCAGATCATTCTTCATCGTTGCTTGGTATAGACCTCCAGTTAAGCCTGTCGACGTATTTGCTAAACTGCACCAAATTCTTTCTTTTCTTGATAGAGAAGACAAAGAAATAATTCTTCTTGGTGACACAAACTGTGATCTTTCCAATCATGCACTTGGTCAGTCAGTTGGAAATAACACTAGACATATGTGTGCTACATATGAGCTTTTTAGTTTGGAACAACTAATCAATTAACCAACTAGGGTAACTCCCAGTAGCGCTACAATTATAGATCAAATAGCTGCAACTTCTGCTAACAACATCGCACAGGCAGGTGTTTTCGAGACTTCATTGAGTGATCACTTTATGGTATTCTGTGTGCGAAAATTTGACGGAGCGCAAATGAAGGACCATAAAGTTATTAAAACTCACTCAACGAACAAATTCAATGGGGAGGCATTCCTAACTGATGTTGCTAGCATCTGCTGGGAAGAAATTGTAAGAAAATCTAAACATTTAGTTAGACTCATTCCTACAAGAATGGACTAATATATTTTCTTATATTGTTGAGAAACATGCCCCTCTGAAATCCATTCGTGTATCTGAGAAATACTGCCCATGTATAAACAATGATCTTAAGGCGATGATCAGGAGCAGAGATAAGCTAAAGAGAGCAGCTGTTAAGTCTGGGTCCCCTTTCCTGTTGGCCTCTTATAGGCATGTGAGAAACAAGGTCAATAGGCTAAATATTGTCTTGAAACGTGGATATTTTACGACGAAAATTCAAAGTTCCCAAGGTGAAATGAAAGAGACTTGGAAAACCTTAAATCAGTTGATGAATAAACGATCCAAGTCTACTAATATTGATCTCTTGAAACAAGATGGCAAGAATATTTGCAATAAGAAAGAAATTTCCGATACTATGAACAAGTATTTTGTTCAGTTGGAAAAGCCCTTGCAGTGGAGATTGGTGATACTCCCAACCCTCTTCTGTCAGGTGAGTACCAACTGAACCCAGGAAATCTAATGTTTGAACTTAAACCTATAGGGTTGCAAGATATTAGAGAAGCAATTGGCAAGATCAAAACCTCAAAGGGCTCTGGGGTTGATGGTATATCGAGCTTTTTTCTAAAATTTGCCTTGTCAGCCATAGAGAACTCTCTGGCTCTCATTTTCAATTTATCTATTGAAACTGGCGTATTTCCTGACAGTTGGAAGACAGCCAGGGTAACAACAATATACAAGGATGGCGAAAAGGCTATAAAATCAAATTATCGCCCTATCTCTGTCCTTCCTGTCGTATCGAAATTATTTGAAAAACTAGTATTCAATCAATTATACCAATAACTAAACGAGAGCGGCCTTCTCTATAAGGCCCACTCGGGCTTCAGAGAACTCTATTCCCCAGTTTCCTGTTTACTGAAAATTACTGACGAGTGGTACAAGGGAATGGACACAGGACGATATCTAGGTTCAGCTTTCATCGACCTAAAAAAGGTTTTTGATGCAGTTGACCATGAGATCCTCTGCAAAAAGCTAATGCATTACAACATTCGCAATAGGGAACTAACATGGTTCGAATCATATCTTTCAAACAGAAAACAATTTTGTCGGGTTGGGGGTATAGACTCATAAACTGACCATATTGAAGTTGGTGTACCGCAAGGCTCATGTCTTGGTCCCCTTCAATTCCTTATATACATCAATGACCTTCCAAGTAGTGTTCAAAGTTCAATGGTGTCCATGTATGCTGACGATACCAGCCTTTCCTACAAATCTAAAGATTTAACTCAGCTGAATATGGCTATTAACGATGATCTCAGGAAACTTGAGACCTGGTTCAAAGGGAACAAAATATCGCTAAATGTCGCCAAAACCCACTCTATGCTCATTTGCTCAAAGTCTAAGCATAGATCCATCAAAATTTCTGGTAAAACGTTTGTTCCTACAATTCGGGATAAAAGTCTAGACATAGTTGGAACGACAAAATACCTTGGTGTACAAATTGATCAAAACCTTGATTGGAAGGAACATATAAAATATGTCGCGTCAAAGGTTTCGAGAGCCATTGGTTTTCTGAAATATGCTAAGAGCCTCGTCCCCTCGACTACCCTGATCAACTTGTACAAAGCATTGTGGAACCGCACTTCCGATACTGCTGCTCTTTCTGGGGTTGCTGTAGTTCAACAGAAAAAACCGCTTGAAGAGACTCAAAAACAGGGCTGCAAGAATAATTACTGGTAGTCGTTTTGATGACTCAGCCATGCCCCTTATTAATGGTCTTGGTTGGCAAACAATTGAGGAAATGATCAGTTCTGAGACTAATATTATGGTATTTAAGGCACTAAATGGTCGTGCTCAACAATATCTGACCGAACTTTTCTCGAGAAACTCGCAAAGCTCTGCTCACAACTTGCGAAATACTTCAAATGACCTAGAGTTGCCACTAATGAAAACTGCAACTGACCAAAGACGTATTTCATTCAGAGGAGTGAAATCTTGGAATAGCCTCTCAGTTGAGTCAAAAACCCTGTAAAGCTGGTCAGCTTCAAAGCCTCTATTTAATATGCAAATCTGGACATTTTCACTAGTAATCTTTTTTTCCCAGATTAGTTTAATTTTGTTTTAGATTTTAATATGTTTTGATAAATTTATGTAAATTTAATAAAAAATTGTAATTAAGTAATTAGATATTTTGAATATCATTTTAGGTAAATTGTAAATTTTTTAAGCGGAGGGCCTCTTGAAAATCAGCATTGCTAAAGAGGTACTTTCCTATAAAGAATTTAAGTGATGATGATAATGAAATGATGATTTCGGCGAATCTTTGAAACGTTTCTTCGGCGCGCCGATGGTACGCGCACCTTGAAGTAGCTCGCCGTAAAAAAGTGCTTTGGTATGCGAGAGTCATGCATCCGCACTAGTTGTCCAGACCACCAAAGTTCGCATGGATGATTACTTTGTAAATAACTGACAATAAAATAAGCTAAAGAAATTTGATGACAGTAGATTATTGGTATTTTGGTATTCGTCAAGAACTGTTCAAGCTATTGGAAATGGGCTGTAAGGTATTTGTTCAGACCTTTTGGTTACTTTCCAGAAAATTACATCAAATGCAAGTGGTTGGAAACAGTTACGGGAGGGGGGCATTTAAAAGTCATATGATGTTGACGTGTGATGCTGGCCATGTTTACTCCCAGGGGTAAGGGGTACTTTCCAGTAATTCTGGTTAGACCTAAAGCCTGACTTTGATACAATGACCAATTTTAGTAATGGAATATTTGAGAATTTCCAAACTATTTCCATAAAAATAAGGAAAATCTCAAACCCGCTAGTGTGAATTTTGTTGGTCTTGAAACCCTTCTATAATGCAAAAAATGTGCGTAATTTTTTATCTAGATTCCTATAACAATCGTTGGCAAGAAAGTCTTAAGAATACCAACCCAATGTTAGAATAAGCAAATAATAGATCAGATCAAAAGAGCTGCTACCGGCGAGGATATGCGTTACTTACCTAAACCCATGACAATCATTAGTCATGAATCCGTGACTTTTAGGGAACTGTCTTCTAGAAGTCTGTCTACTGCCTTGATCCCTCCTGAACATCATCGAGTGGAAAGCTTAGGCCATCATGTTCATTGCTCGCAGCTCGCATGACGTATACTGCCCAGGAAAATCGTCGTCAAGGGATGGCTTGTCAGATTGTCACACTGACTGTGTAGATTGTTACATTTTCCATACTTAAAGTGTAGTACACAAGAGCACACGAGTTTTCTTGGGATGAACTCAGTATTCATCCTTTTCCTGTTATTTTACACCGAGTACTTACTTCTACGAATCACTGCATCGCTCCCCATTTTTTTACCATCATCATCATCATCTCATCGGGTCTAGCGAACTCGGACTCTATTGACAATTCTTCTCCGCTCGACCCTGTCCTGCATACTTCTTAGCACAATCTTTCCTTGCATTAAGTTGGGATCTTCGCATGTTTGTTCAACAAATGATGTTTGAGTGACGGCCTCTGGATATTTTGTCATGGTTAGGTTCCCTGAAAAAATGTTGATGTAAACATTCTTCTTGTCTTCGCCATACATGCCCTATAAACCTCAGTCTTCTCGTGCGGATATCATGGCTTATGCAGGTTGTTGCAGATGAATCAATTTAATCGCCTCATTTAAAATTGACAACAAAATTCTGTTACCAAGAATAGGGTCTCTTCTCCAACTCGTCATACGGATGAATCAACATGGTTCTCTTCCAAGAAAGATACACTCTGGCGCAGATATTTACTTTAAGAAGACTCGTCGAAGGAATCAAATCAACGATTTTACAGCTGTTCTTTCCTTTGTAGACTTAGGCAAAGATTTCCACTTGATACATTCAGGGAAACAAATAACAATTTCTTCTTCGTTAGTGTCAGATTCCCTTGCATTTTCCTTTTGTCATAGCACACTTTATCCCTTTCTTTGCGTTTCTCAATATTTTATTTTGCTTCTTGGTGTTTGTTCAGCACTTTATTTGATGGCAGTTCCATTAAATATGCTACAACTGTACGATGGTACAACAGTTCACACGATGTAGTTTTAGTTGTTGAATGTGGGATCACTCTGCATGAGAGTAAAAATCTTTGAAGTTCTTGCTCCTGATTCTCTTCTTAAGATGTGCTATTTGTAACACTTTAATAATTTTTTATTAAAATTTTCAACATTTTAGTTTCCCTGTGGCCATAATGTTAAATTCAATGCCTGTTTTTGTGTTTCATTCAATGCTCACTGCTTTCATGCATCATTTGAATTCTGCGCTATCAAACGGTGGTCCATTATCACTAGTTAGCTTAAAAGGAATGCCGTCCATTGCAAAGACTCGATAAAATTTTTGAATCACAGCCTGATTTGATGTAGAATGCACGATTTGTACTTCTGGAAACTTTTTATACGTTTCAATCGCCACTAGCGAGTATTGGTGCGTGTTTGGCATTGGTCCTAGGAAGTCGATTCCTACCTGATACCCAGTTATATCTTCAGTGGGCACTGTTTTCATTGGTGCAACAGAAATTCTTGTTCCCACTGCTTGACACGAATCAAATCCCTCTATTATCTCTTTTACTCATTGGTGCATATCTGGGTAACAAATCTTTCCTCTCAAGCAAGCTCTTTTTTTTCAATGCCTTGATGACCAATGTGTGCTAACCTGGTTACTTTGTCTTGCAAACTCTCAGGAATAATTAAGTCTATTACCTTTTATTAGAAAATCTTTTGTTTTATTGCTTGTAATTCTTCCATGCATTTCTTGTAAGGTTGAACATACTTGTCTTGTATGTCCCTTTTTCCAGTGTCGAACGGCTTCTAAACTTTTCGCAATACTGTCTTTTTGTTTCTTGTTGGATCTCCTTCGACATCAAG
Source organism: Pseudorhiza aurosa (assembly GCA_964026355.1). NCBI lineage: Eukaryota > Metazoa > Cnidaria > Scyphozoa > Rhizostomeae > Lychnorhizidae > Pseudorhiza > Pseudorhiza aurosa. Next base: position 10,240,968 of record OZ032117.1, read on the forward strand.
GACTTGGAAATTGTATGCTGTACGATGTAGTTTTTATACTCTTCAGCTATACGCTTTTCTGAACTCTCTTTTGTTGTAATATCTATTGGGTGTCGATTTAAACATTCTGCTTCATTTGTCAGTCTGCTTTGGTAAATAACTCGAAAATTGTACGGCTGAAGCCTTAGAAACAAACTTTTATATTCAAGCAGGCGGTTTCGACATTGGTTTATTAATGATAGCCTCCAAAGCTTTGTGATCTGTCTTGACATCAAATTCTGTTCCAATCAAAAATTATCTTAAGTGTTCTATGGGCATACCAATACGATTCCTTCAATATCCGTTGGAGAATAATGACTTTTTACAGAGCTAGAGGCTCTACCTTGCGAAGGAAATAATTTTATAGCTGGCTTAATCACTGCCTCGTTGAAAAAGAATTCCGCTAATACCTGTTGGGGATCAATCAACAATTAACATGCTTCTTTTATGGGTATCAAAATAGGCCATTACTGGGGCATGGGTCAGTTTCTGCTTCAATTGATTAAATAACTTTTGCTCAGCAAGGGTCTAATTGAACTTGACGTTTTTCTTTGTTAACTCAAGCAAAGGTAGAGTTACGGCAGCATAATTTGGAATGCAGCCCTTGCAGGTATTGGACATATCTAGGCAACTTCCTACTTCAGAAGCATTCTGTGGAGGTGCAACATTCTGAAGCTTTGCCACTCGATCTGGATCAGGTCTCGAACCTTTTCAGTGATTATATGACCGTAGAATTCTATTTCAGCTTTTAGAAAACGGCATTTGATCCCTTTGCTTGGATATTAAGAGTAGGCAGTCGTTTTAGACAGCTTTCGAATGCTATGTCATGTTCTTGGCGATTCTTTCCGAGAGTAATTATATCATTAGCAATATCCTACACATTTTTGTATGTCACTCGGGTACTGCTGTGGGATGCTTTGAAGCAATTCTGCACTGCTAGACATATCAAAATGCAATCTTTTGTGTTTAAAGAGTCCTTCATGTGTAGAAATAGGAGTTATTTACTGTCGCTACATCTGCTTGTTGGATGGGGAGGCTATTTTGTTGCGCTGATCCCTTTCACAGTTTTCAATAATTGAATATGGGCAAGGTCTTCAAGTGTCTGTGGACTGAGTAGGTTACCTCCAGGCCCATCAACTACATAAAAAGTTGAAACTGCTTAGTAAGATTGAGACTCTAGTGCTCTAAGCTTGGAAACATCCATATAACTTTGAAAGCGTCGAGGAACCGTATACGAAGATTTGAGTTTTCGTTGGCACAAGTTTTGCTTTTTTCTAAGACTCTGAAATTTCTGTCGACTTACCAATAACGTCGACAGTAGCTCCCATGAGAAATTTAACATTCGAATCATTTAGACCAGGGGTCTCACACTCAATTTACTTGGGTCACTGGAGGCAGAATCTGGCTGAGGCTGGGCTGCATCAGGTTTTCCAAAAGAAAAGCTATGTTAAAAGATTCCAATCTTCTCAAATCTCTATATTCTTATTTTTTAACACAAAATGATATGAAAAGTACATAAGCAAGTCGAGAATTATTAAGAAAATCAATCAATTAATCAGTAATTAATAAATAAAATGATGATGATGATGAAAGAATAATAATTATTAGATTTCTCGAGTCAATGACTATTTGTGGTTTATTCAGTCTTCTATATCCGCTGCATTCAACTTCAAATGCCTGCTTCAATAAATGCCTGCTTCAATAAATGCCTGCTTCAATAAATGCCTGCTTTAACCTTTAACCTTCTTCTGAACATGAATTATCCTGAACATGAATGGAACATTGAAGGACATGAGCTGTTGAACTTGGCTTCTCTGGCCTACTCCTTGCGGCACCTGACTTTGCAGCGCTTCCTCTTGCATAGCCAAGTCACATTTGCCTGGAGGGTTTAAGCTGTTGAGACCCTCAGTATGGCTTGAAGATGATCATCAGTAAGTCTGGACCTGCACTTGGACTCATTGAAGTCTAAGGTGGAGAAGAGCTTTTCACACAAGTATGTGCTCCCAAAATGTCACATGGTCCGCTTCAAAATTCGGGAAAGCTCAGGACAGCTGGGGGTATATTCCCTCAAAATTTCCCCAAGCTTGTCTGCTCTTCCACTCACTTCCCTGATCTTCGCTTTGAGTTTAAAGTTGTACTGCAGGTCAATAGACTGAATTGAGTTTCTTATTTGCCCTTTATCCCGCCATGTACGCATCACTTTGAAATATTTTGTCAGAGAGACAGAGAGACCTCATATTAACTCTCTAAGTGTCATTGACGTGTGTGTATGGATATATTTATAGAATAACGAGAGAGAAGAACCAGTGCTACATTAGAACTCTGGGTTTCTCGCTACACAAACTTTCTTGTCTGCAAACTGATCTGTTTCTTGTAACAAGGACCTCTCCCATACGTGTTTTACCTTAACACAGAAATAATTTTTTCAGTGAGTCTTTTCTGAATCCTTAACCTTCAGATTCCTCAAATGAGGCTTTCTTTGGAAACCTTAATGGTTGTTCACCTTTTTACTGTCGTTCACCAAAACGAATAGAATACCTGGAAAAAGTGTTACCAGGAGGATCCCAAGGTCTGCTCGAACAAGAAGGAATTTCTAAAGCAGAATTGTTGGCACTGCATATGGATATCCAAACAATCTATTGGAATGCTCCCAAGAAATAATTGCTAACTTTGAGCAAATATTCCCATGCAAGACACTAAAAAAAGAGGCAGTTGAATCGTACCTTATATTAGAATGAAGTATAGTTAAATTCAGAGCTGGGCCTAATTTACTGTAGAAAATAACTTAGACAGTGCTGATGAGCTTTTGCTTTACTTCAGTTAATCCAATAAATTAATCTCTCTTAAGCATTTTCTGAGGTAATTAAATGCATATATATGAATATATATGTGTATATGTATATATGTATAGATAAATATATATATATATATTTATATATATATACATATTCATATACAGCACCCTCTATTTGATGTATATATATAAATATATATCTATATATTTATATCTATAAGATAACAAGAGAGAAAAACCAGTACTAGATTAAAATTCAGAGTTTCATGTCATACAATCATCAGCTATGTTTAGTGTGTGCTTAGCTGACGATTGTATGACATGAAACTCGGAGTTCTAAACTAGTACTGGCTATTCTCTCTTGATACCCTACATTTGCTTCAGTTCCACTATTGAGCACTCTTGGTGATTTCATTTATCACTTCTATCTTATATAAAAATATGTAGATATATCTATATATTTTTATAGAAGAGAGAAGTGATAAATGAAATCACCAAGAGGGCTCAATAGATAACATGACAACTAGTGGACGAAATTTTTCTGGCTTCAACGGTTCTATCCTTACCTGGAGAGGAGATGAGGATCCACAGGTAACTGAGTCATGAAACAAATGACAAGCAGACCAAAGGGCGGTGATGACGTCAAATTGCCCCAACAGCTAAACATGCGACGTAACCTATACAACTAGCCTATATAGCGATATCATGTCGTTACTGATCATTCGTTTTATCTTTTGCACGTCAGGTTTCCTCTATTAGTTTTTACGCATTCCGCTAAGATTATTTAGTGCTTAAGATGTTTAGCTGATGATTGCATAGCATCAGAGTTCTGAACTAGCACTGGTTTCTCTCTCGTTATTCTATATAAATATATAAATAAAAAAAAAAATATATATATATATCTATAAGAATATATATTATATATATAAAAGAATTCTTTTAAGTATATAATGTATATTCTATATATATTATAGATATATATATATTATTTTATATATATAATATATATTCCTTTATATATATAATATATATTCTATATATATTATATATATATTATATTCTATATATATTATATATATATGTATTATTTTATATATATAATATATATTCTTATAACTATCTATGTATATGTATATGCTGAACATTTGTGTGTGGCCATGCCTCAGATAGTCTATGTACACTTAGCTATCCATAAGAAAAGTCCTTCCTTAAGTGACATCTCCTGGGAAGTATTGCACAATCACATACAAGCCTTCAACACACGCAAAATCGTGGAAGCTTTGGATATCAGAAAGCATGAGAATAACATCATGGACGGCTGTATGGGACGCCTATTGTCTGTAGACTGACGTCAATCTCGTGGTTTACATTATCACTGATGAAGCCCTCACAAGGCGAAACGTCTGTAATAATCTATCAATTTATACATATATATATATATATATATATATATATATATATAGCAAAAATGCAGAAAAGGAAGAGACCGATTCTCTGTTACTCTGAGTTTCGTGCAAGGCACTCGTCAGACAGACTATAACTGAATCACATTCCGAATTACATTGATCTTAAAATAAGTGAATGGGTTAAGAATAGAATAGAAATAAAATATAATTAGAATAAAAGAAGCCGTTCGCAAGTTACTGTCTATTGTCTAGGTGATGCTATTGTTCATTAAATAATACTTATTTTCGTGTCTGCATTTAGAGATTAGTTCAGAGCGTTTGTTCAGGGGGTTATTGTTGTTGCCGTTGATTATGTATAGTTTTTCCGATGTACAGAGGTCGCACCATTTGGAGATGTTCTTATATGGTTGAGCTGCAGTGATGATAGTCCATTGTGCTCGGTAGTCTGCTTTGTTGTCCTTAAGTTGCCAGATGTATTTGGAAAGTTCGGTGCTGTTGGAGTACTTTTTGTTCTTAAATGACAGTTTGTGTTGAGCAAATCGTTGTTTGAATGTTCCTTCAGTTACACCTATGTAGTTTTCCCCGGTTCCGTCTTCGTTTGTTGTTACTTTAGCGTTGTAGAGAATGTTAGTAGTGAGGCAGTTATTGTTCAGGGGGCAGTCTTCTTTTATGCGGCAGTTGCATGATTTTTGTGATGGGGTGGATGTTTTAGTGTTGAGGATTTTCTTGTTGTGTTTGTTGATGATGGAGGCCATGTTTTCTGTGCAGCTGTAACTAATGTTTAGATTGTTCTTATTGAAGATGCTGTGAAATCTGTGGGTTTTTGGAAAATGCTTGCTTATTGGCTTCCGGAATGTGTAGCCGAGTGCGGATGCTTTGGTTATATGGAGGGTTGTACCAAATGATATTTCGTTGTCTGTTTTTCCTTGTACGTGTGGGTGGGCCGTGGTTGTTGTAGGTGAAGGGGTGCGTGAGTCCGCAGGATTTTAGGGCGTTTTCGTAGATGGGTTTCGTTTTGTTGAATTCTGTTTCGTTGCAGGATAGGCTGGAGATTCGGCGACTAAGGTTGTCTGGGAGTTGTTTAATGATACTAGGTGGGTGGTTAGACTTAGTGTTGATGTATAGAGGCTGGTCATTGGGTTTTCTGTAAGGGTAGTATGTTCCGCTGTTGAGGTTGAATGTCACGTCCAGGTAGTTGACTGTCGTCATGTTTGTCTGTATTGTAATATTTAGTCCGTAGTTTTTGAAGTGTCTTGTTATGTCTTTTGTTATTCGTTCTGCTGTTAGTCCTGAAACGTTCATAAATACAGCTAATCCGTCATCTCTGTATAGTCCGATACTGTCTTTTCCGTACTTCGCGCATAGACGGTGGAGGATGTAGAGGCCAACTAGTTCGCAGATTTCTGCTCCGTCAAAGCTTCCCATGGCAACATCAGTTACCCATGGTCCCATGGGTCCTATGGTAACATCTTCCCATCCCATGATGTATTTTGCATAATTTTCTACTCGTGCCCAATTGAAACGAGGCAAACAGCTTGGCACTTTTCACAAGGCAACCAACACAATGTCGTAAATAATAACGCGTAATCAAAAGCAAAAGAAACCAAATCTGCGCCTTTCTGAGTGCTGCATTCTCTCAAATGAGCACCCCCAAATAATCTGCAAGCCATTTCAGTCTTGTGCTCTTAATCTGGCAGCTGACAGCAGTGATGATTACATTATTCACTGCTTTAAAGAGAGTAATCCATGCGAAAAAGGTGCAAAGGTACTGGAGTCTCAGCTCCAACTACTGCCTAAACCACACAATAAGAGTTACAAAGTTTACGAGCAGAGTAAAAAAACAAGTCACACCAAACTCAAAGATGAATCAATACTATTTACCATTCTCAAAGTTGGCAGTCGATACTGTCTTTAAGATTCTTGATAAAGAAGAATCAGAAAACAAATATGGCGAAACACTTATCTATTTGGAACAAAACCCAGCCGATAATAAATATGGTGAAGATATTATAATAAAAACAAACGCACCAAAATGCTTAAAAGAAAAGATGGTTGAAGATACAGAAAAAGATGAATGTATTATTTCAAAAGGCAAGGTCAAAGGAAAGAAAAGTTTAAAAGTGCTGTATCTTAAATCAGACAGTATTAATTATCAACACGATTTTCCACAACAGATTTCGAAATTATGGAAGATGATTTAACACAAGCACAAAAGATCGATTTTGCGTTGAAAATAGGTTCTTCATATACTTTGAGAGCTGTGTTTTACTTTAATAAAAATATGGAGAAAGTGGTATTGCAAGGTTAAAAGATGAATAAACTTATGAAACAGTAGGAATATATTTGCCAAAATCAATCAAACAAGATATTAAATTGACTAGAAAAATAAAAAAGAACAAGATTGTTCATGAAAAATTGAAATATGAAGGTCTTGAATTTTCAGGTAAAGTAAAGGTTATGTAAATATAAATACAACAAAAATTAAAATAATTGTTTACAGAATTAAAATATCAAACGTACAATGTTACCAAAAAATAAATTTTTTTCATAAAATTTGGTAAACTGTGAAATAAATAACATTATCCACTACCATAGCCATATCTATTGTAAAATCGACCATAAGCATCATAAAATATGCTATGTACTTGACAAAATGAGTATCGAGAAAATAATGCCTCTAAACAACATGTTATTTTGCTATTACCAGGTCCAATCAAACAAATTTCGCTTTGATATGAATCTACTATTCTTTTTAAAGTATCTATTTTACCTATATATTTTACAAGTAGATATTGATAAATTAATGCTAATTTGATGATAACAGGATTAACGTCGGCATCAAAATCAGACTTTGTGACTTCATAAAAGTAGTCCACATATTTTTTAATTTCTCTTATTTCACCAAGATTTGACATTTTGTTATCAATATTTAACCAGATTACTAATGTATATATTTTTTTTTCAAAAAGTTTAACAAAATTCAATTTATTAATTTTGAAAAATAAAATACAATATACTAATATACATTCATAAGAAAATAAAATTGCTAAAATGACGACAATCTACCATCCTTATAGAGTAAACTTGACGGCCGGACAAGCCGAATCAGTTGCGAAAGCAATGAAACATAAAACATCAATAACTCTAAGATTAACATATAATAATCTGATGAGAGGTGATGAAACAGTAAATCTTACTCAATCTCAAATCAATAAGCTTGAAAAAGCAAAAAAAAAAGGCGTAGGAGCTGATATTAAAATTGGTAAAGCCCAACTCAGAAAATTTGCAACAAGTGGAGGAAGCATTATGAATTTGTTTAGTATAGTAACCGGTGTTGCTAAAAGAATATTGCCAAAAATCTTAGCCCCACTTGCAACAGGTGCAGTTTCTGGTTTAGGAGAGACCGCTATTAAAAAAGCAGTCGGTGGTTCTCATCAATTATCACCAGAACATGTTAAAATGGTAGTAGATACACCAGGAATTAGAAACCAAATCAAACAACTATTACCTGTGGCTCAACAAAAGAAGCTAGTAAATTCATATAAAAGTGGAAGTGGGCTAGTTTTAAAAACAGGACGCGGACAAAAAGGTGGTTTTCTTGGCTCCCTTTAGCAGGAATCCGAATTCCATTAATTGCAAAGTTGTTTGGAGGATGTCATGGAGAAAATGTAAGAGAAGATGAAGATGACAGGCTAAGGATGTTTGAATCACTATTACCGCTGATAGATCAAGGTGAAATAGATGTATCCCAATCAGGAAATGATCTTGTAATTAGATCACGACCAACTAAAAGCGGTGGAACAGTTATACCCACCTTGAAATATTTATTAAGCAGCAATAAAAAAAGGATCAGGTCTTCTTTTAGGGCCAAACAGCTCATTCAGCCAAATACCTTTGTTGGGGGCTCTGTTGTAAGCAAACCAGAATTTATAAATCATCCAATATCTAATTTTGAAATAATGAATTGGGTTAAATACCTCAAAATAAAAAATTTTACAGGTGTTATATCATGAGATGAGATTCCGCTTCTAATAAAAAATATTTCAGGCCAAAGTTTTATTATAAATTTAGGTGATACTGAAGGACCAGGAACACATTGGGTGGCAGTAAAGACTATATCAATTATTTTGATAGTTTTGGATTACAACCACCACAGGAATTGGTAAACTTATGTTATACATTTAATAAGTTGTATAAATATGAATCAAACCAGTTTCAAGATTTTAGCAGCGTTTTATGTGGATATTATTGCCTATACTTCTTAAAGGAATTTAATGGTAATAATTATTTTAATGTAGTTTAATTATAATAAGTATAAGAAGAACGAAAGGTACATAATAAATTATTTTAGCTGAAAAATATGGGTTTTATAAACAATATTTCTAGAGGTGGCACAGCAGGAGCAAACTCAATAGTAACACAAAGAGAAAACGAAATTGAAGTTGATGTTGGAGTTGTTGAAACAAAACTAAATGGCTTACCCTTTGATAGAATGGGGGTAAAAGTAGATAAAAATTTTAATTTCAATAATTTTGTAGTCGATAATGTGCCAACGCCAACAACGTCAAATCACATAGCAAATAAGGGATATGTAGAATCATGGATTAAAAAAGATGGTTCAGGAAACGTAGATGCTGAATCTAAAAAATTATAAACTTGACAGGGCCAGTACTCGGCGATACAGCCACAGTTGTAGCAAACAAAGGAGATGTATCTGTTCTAAATTCCCAAAACTTTGTTATTAATGATACAGCATAAAAATATTTAGATAAAAAAACTGGTGGAACGATGGGCGGTGGAATAAATATGGACAATAAATAGGGACTTATTCGGAATTCAAAACCCACCAAAATTTGGAACAAGTGCTACTATTAAAGATTATGTACACAGTTACATTAAAAAGGATAGTTCAGGAAACATAAATGCTGAAAATAAAAAGATAATAAATTTGGCATTAACCCCATCCGCCTACCGTGATGTAGTAAGCTTTGGATTCTTGAATCTCTATTTACCAAGATTAGTTTATGGGGATATTTCGAGCGACTGCAAACCAAAAGGATATGTCACTTGGCTGAGCCAACAGCATCTGCTGACGCTACAACAAAATATTATGTTGACCTAGGCATTATAAATGCAACACAAACAAGTGCGCTTGGTGGAATAAAGAAAGATACAACAAACCAATTTGAACTCAACGTGCCACAAGCACAAAGATTGGTAGCACCTGTTTTACTAAATGGAAGCATCATCAAAGACGCTTCAGGAAGCATGTCCGTTGACGTTGCACTAAATGGTGGAATTAACAAAGATGTGACTGGCAGGCTGCAACTTAATGTACCAGAAGCACAAACGTTGATGGCACCCGTTTTAGCAAATGGTGGAATAGAAAGAGATGGAGCAGGAAAATTAAAAATAAATGTTGCAACTGCACAAAAATTAATTGCTCCAGTTTCACCCACAGGCGGGGTTGAAAGAGACTCTGCTGGCTAAATAAAGCTAGTTGATGCTGTTGTTAGAAGTCTTATTATGATGGATGGAAATTATCATAGTTGGTCAAAGGAATTTATAAAAAATTATGCTTCCGGACATTGGTTAATCTCTGACAATAGTCCGCTGAGCTCGAAAGTTGCAAAATATGGCGTTTTATCAGGAACAAATGTTGAATCATTACTGTATCAAGGTTTTGGTGAAAGGGTGGACATTGTAAAATATTCAAACGCAGAAAGACCAACTTCAGGAGCAGGATTAATTAACGGCAGGTGCATTTATGTTACCTTTGATGGTGTTCATGATCGAATGAAATGTAATATAAATTTGAATATAACAAGCGGAGATAAAGCGTTGTCAATAACTGTTGTTGATAGAATGACTGCCGATAGCACTGGTGTCGGGTTAAAAAATGCTATCATTGGAAATGATAATCCAGGATGGGATCATTTTATTTCTATGAATGATGATAAAAACTTTATTGTAAGTATTGCAAAAAAAGAATCTACATCATATAATGGTGGCGATAATATAACAATCTTAACATTTCCAACAAACGCAGATCCAATAAATAAGTGGATTGTTATAACAGCCGCATGGTCACCCCAATTAGGCGCAGACGGATCATAATTATGGTGCAACGGACAAAAGCTCAGAAACTTTACTGCTAAAGAAAACGTTGGTGCTACAAATGTTGTGCTAGGTAGTGTTAATGCAAGCAGACTAGCAGCTGCATTTAATGGAGATATTGCAGAATTGATTATATTTAAACCAAATGATGAATTAAATAATGCATCAATAATAAAAAGAATGCAGAAACATCTGCTTGATAAATATGCTAATACGCATGAACCAATGCTTTCAATGTAAAAATTGAAAATAAAACAAAAATAGAAAAAAATTTTTTTTGTCTTTTTTCTTTGATTTTTTCTTAAATTCTTTTCTTAAAATGTCAATTTAGCTGAGCAGGAAATTGGATTTGATGTTATTTGTCTTTCATACAAAATTACTGCTTTCCATATATACGCTGTTGGAGCTCCATCAAGAGTGAATGAAAACTTTAACTTATGTGATCCACCAATCATATCATTTCTCTGATCATTTAAATCGAAGAACAATGCCGAATGAAGATGTTTAAATAGTGTTCTATCAATTAAACTACTTTCGAGTGAGCCTTCGTTTATAAATCTCTGATATTCAATAAGTCGTTTGTATACTCTTGTTAATTCATTTTTTGGATTAAGTTCAACATGTGGATAATAAACACCATTTCCAAGCTCTAACTGTGCTCTTGTCACCTGTCTTCCACCGGGAATATTATATGTTTCGTAATGAAAACTATTTTTAGTTACATCACCATCTTTTTTTGAATCAACTGCATACAACATAACAAATCTTGGTTTTTCAATACTGCTTGAGATATCAAATGTACCAGTTTGCAAAGTAGACACTGGAGATGTTTCAACTCTATCAGCCAAGTATCCCCACGTTCTTTTTTCAGTCAATTCTGCACCAAATTTATTCATACCAGCTGAATTCAACTCCATCTTTGGAACCCAAAGTCTCATTTTGTAACAACATATCTACCTTCAGCAGCAGCACCATCTTTGTACAAGACATTTCCATCGCTTTCAAGAGTAATGTTCAGCTCCATTTTACCAGTTGGATAAACCACATTTTGTGGAGCAGTAAAGAAACTATACTTATTTAATGATACTATAAGATTAACACCACCAGCGGCATTATTAAGCGCAGCTTTTGAAGCAAAACCAGTATTTGCAGTACGACTAGCAGTGCCAGTTCCACTATCAGGATACAACAATGTACTCGTTGCTTGATCAAGATAAGCTCTTGAATATTCTGCTTTATTTCTGATTGCAACATTTTCATTTACATTTGGTGTATCAATAACCTGAACACCTCCATACTTAACATTTAATTCTCTAATGATTGAATAAGCATCTGATGCAAAAGTGGTGTTATCAGCACCAGCATAAGTTGTACCATCTGCTTTCTTGTTAACTTCTACTTCAATTTCAAGATAAGGATTATACCAATCATTGGGAGCAGTTACTTCACCAGTTGAATCTACATAAAAATTGTATGAATTTTTGTTTTGAGTTCCTCCATTTGCTGGAAGCTTAATTAGATTTTGAAGGTCATATACAACCTCCTCGTACCCTTCTAGAAAATCGCCTTGTTTGTATTCCATTACTTCGACTTTGATAATAGTATGTTTTGTATATTATAGCATATATATAAATAGTGTCCAAGTAAAATAATCTTTTAAAAAAACAATTAATTGCAAAATTTACATAAATTGGATTAACTGCTGTTTTAAGAATTCAACTTCATTGGATTGGACAGGCGATGGGTACACTTTTTTCATTTCGTCTGCAATTCTTTCGCCACTGTTTGGGGACGGTTTATTTTCTTTAATAATGCTTGGTTTGAATAATTTATCTACAGTTTTGTCTGCAGCACTTTCGCCAAGAGCTTCCACACCAGACACAACAAACTTTTCAACGCCTGCTGAAGCAGCTTTTTTGGCGACTTCTTTAGAAAACTTTGAAGGTGCAAGTGATGTAATTTTTTTACCTGTTGACTTAAAAATGTCAAACAGGCCTTCTCCATCTTGTTGTTCACCAACATATTTTACTCTATTATATTTTTTTGTCCGATTCATTCTTTGTCCACTGATTTTATTACAACTGTTAAACTAACTGGTACTTCGTTGAAATCAATGGGTCTATTTATCGAGTCTGTCATATATATCCTTACTTGAGAAATAATATTTGTATTTAATTTATTATATAATCTTCTCCTTGGTTCTACTTTAAAAGGATATGCACGTGAAATATCTGACGTGTCAAACGAATATAAAACGTCTGTTGACACTCCACTGTCCAAAGAATCATCTATCAACGATGTTTTAATTTTTATATTATCAACGGAATTTGTAATGTTGGGCAACGCTTGCCCAAACTGAGATGTTGTTATATTAATTTTTGTAAACCCAATAATATCATTAAAGTTCTATTCACGCCTCTAAGATCAACACTATATCCTGTCGATCGCAACACATATACTCTAAATCTAGAAGTGCTGAATGTTAATTTGATACCAGGAGTCTTGCCATCTACTCTATGGCCAGTTGCTCTCATAGAACTATCAATATGATTATTTATACCATTATAATCATAAACTCCGTCTGGAAAAGTAATTACGGTGTTGGTTTTTCCATTATCATGTGAATAGCTAATCTTATTATTATGGTATGTTGAATTGATGTTATACTACAAATAATGACCACTAAATTTATCAAGTGCAATATAATGTTCTTTATTTTTATCCAAAATAAGATTTGGAATATGTTTTATTGTAAAATCGCCTGGTTTTGATCCAGCAATTCCATCAGTGGAACTGAAAAAAAACGGCCTTTCCAACTCTTTTATTTTTGTTAGTGCCTAATGTATATTGTATATATTGTATATATATTTAATTATAAAATTAATCTAATTTAAATTATCTTTAGCAGTCAACCTTTTTTTATCTTTACTTGTTATTACATTTTTTGCTGTGGCAATATCAATTTGTTGAACTATTTCATTTCTTATATCAAGACCATTGTTACCAGCACGTCGTGTGCCGAGTAAAAGATTTAACCTCGTCAAAATATCTTTTGGGGTGTCTGGAATCAAAGTAATAGTTCCACCCAGTAGTTTTTGTTTGCCCGAACCCTTATTTTTTTTCAAACCAGAAAATTTTGTCAAATTTTTGAAAATATCTTTTGCTTCTGATGTGTACTCAGCTTTTGGATTGTATCTTTTTGTTAACGAATCTATAAGAGAACTATCAACATTATCCATTACACTGTTTCCAGCCATATCTTTAACACTAAGTCTATTCATTCTGAGTTTAGCTGGATCAATATATACGTGACCAAAGGATCCGCCTTTTGACAACCTGCAAGCATTTCTTTTTCTTTGATGGCGAAACCCGTTTCCAATAAATTCTGATAAGTCTGTAGGCATTGTTGCGTCTAATATTTTTTTATATTCTTTTAATCTGGCTAAATCTCCATCAAGTTTATCCCTTTGCTCACTGCTTTTAGCCGCACTTTTACGTCCGCCAACAGATTTTTGTGCTTTTGTCACTTTTTGGGTTATCATTTCTAATTCATCTTTTGCCATATTTGGAAATTCATTAGTACTTGGTAAATCATAATCACTGAAATTTTGTATCAAATCTTTTAGCAAAATTAAGTGTTATTGGCTGCTTTGGTTGCGTTGGTCGCTTTGGTGTCTCATGCCCCGGTGGTGGCTCTGGAGACTCAATTGCTAGTTGTGGTTGATAATACATTAGTGCTAGTTGGTTTTCTCTCAGTTGACCGAGCAGTTCATCTTGTCTTTTATCTATATCAGTTATTTGTTGCCCAACTTTACCAAATTCTCTTGTAATTGGAGCAGCAGCCTTTTCTCTTTCTTCAATGATTCCAAGTTGTAAATTTTTAAACTATCTTATTGCATCTTTAACTTGGTCAACAATATTTGTTGTCACAACTTTTTTGTTAATTATACTTTTCAATTTGTTTAAATCCATACTTTTGATTTTCATATACTTAAATAATGTATATATGCTTTTATTTATAAATCAAAATACTAAAATATTTAAGTAACTATAGAGTACTTATCTTTGGACTTAACTAATTATAGAGTACTCATCTTTGAACATAACTAAGTTACAGTTACTAATCTACCCTAAAAAATGACACCCCTATTTAAGTGCTGTATAGTTATTTAATTTTATAATTTAAAATTATAAATTTGTAAGCTATATAGACTATAAAGGGTACATCAAAATGAAGATTCAGAATTACGATAGTTAGTTGGTTTCACACAAAACAAAGCATGAATCATTGCTGGGCACTGATTTTAGAATGCTTATTTGTGGAAGTTCTGGTTGTGGAAAAACAAATACTTTAATGCATATCATTAAAAACCGTTATGTTATTATGATCAGATTATCATATATACTCCTAATAAAGTTCAAGACAAGTTGTTCTCACTAAAAATAATTTTGCTCAAGTTTCACAAATAGTAGGTTATCGAGTATTGTTATTATGTGGACAAGACGATATTTTAAATACAGATGAATATGAATCTGATGATTGTGTAAAGCTTGTCGTATTTGATGATTTAATGAACGCTGATAAAAAAATACAAGCAAAGATTGCAAACCATTTTACTGATGGTAGACATCACAAGATTTGTCCGGTCTACTTGAGTCAATGGTATTTCACAATACCAAAAGATATAAGAACAAATTGCTCCAAAGTTATTGTTTATGATCCTCCAACAGATGGTGAAAAAACAAGAATTTCAAAAGAATGTAGATTTGACAGGTGTAAATTTGAGGGTCTTGATAAACACGATTTTATATTTATAAATTGAAACAATAGAGAGTTGTTTGAAAATTTAGATGAATTAATTTAAATAATTTGAAAATTTTTATTCCTGTAGATGTATATAGTAATCATGGAAATTTATTGTGTCAAATGTAAAAGAAAAACTCCGTCTTTAAATATAAGGCATACGACCACAAAAAATAATAGATCTGTAGTAGAAGGTGAGTGTGAAATATGTGGTTCAACAAAAAATTGTTTTACTAAAAGTAAAGCCGGTGGAAAACTCGATATTCATTCATTAATTGGCAAATAACCAAAGCCTTTAGCTGGTTGGACTCCTATTAATTATAAATACATGGAACCATTTAATCCATTAGATAAACAATTAGAATTTGATCCAGAAACTGGTAAAAATACTAAATGGATAGTTCCTCCTTTTAACAAAGTTGATGAAATTTCTGCACACCATGATGCATGTTATTCAAGAGGCGTTGATAAAAACAAATGTAATAGAAAAATGGTTTCTGAATTGGATAAGATTCCTTATGGTGAGCTACAAAAAATGGATATGCTGGCGAGAAAAGTTATCAACACCAAACAAAAACTTGGACTAGGTCTTTTAAAAAAAATGTTCGAAAAATTGGAATGAACAGTTAGCAGATGAGTTACACAAACCAATTATAAGAAAGTTTAAAAAGAGAAAAGTTATTGTCGGTAATATTGACGATATTTAGAGTGCTGACTTGGTTGATATGCAACAACTTAAAAGTTACAACCATGGATTTAGGTATATTTTAAATGTTATTGATGTATTTTCAAAATTTGGATGGAGTGTTCCTATAAAAGATATAACAGGTAAAACAATTACCAATATATTTGAATCTATTGTTAAAACTAGCAAGAGGAAACCTAAAACATTGTGGATTGATAATGGATCTGAATTTTATAACAACGTATTTAAAAAATGGCTGGTTGAGAATGAAGTTAAATGTATAGTACATTTAATGAAGGTAAGGCCGTTGTTATTGAAGGATTTAATCGTACATTAAAAAATAAAATGTATAAATGTTTTACTGCTAATAATACATATAAACATGTCGATGTATTACCAGATTTAATTAATGAATATAACAACCACAAACACTCTACAATAAAAGTGACTCCAACAGAAGCTAGCATGAAATATAATGAAAAAGTTATTCAAAATGATGTATATTCAATCCATGATAGAACCATCTATAAATCTAAGTTTATGGTGGGAGACAGAGTAAGGATTAGTAAGTATAAAAGAACATTGTTTGATAAAGGTTATACACCAAACTGGAGTGAAGAAGTTTTTATTATAGTAGGAATACAACATACCAATCCTACTACATATATAATAAAAGACTATAAAAATGAAATTATTGAAGGAAGTTTTTATGAAAATGAGTAACAAAAATCTGATCAAGATTTTTACAGAATTGATAAAGTATTTAAGAAAGATTATAAGAAAAAAATTAGCGCTAATATCATGGAAGGGTTATCCTAAAAAATTTAATAGTTGGATTTCGCTAAATGATGTTAAAAAAATTTAAAAAAAAAATACTTTTTTTATTCATTTACTTCTGATATAACATGTGATGACCATAAGCTAATGTTGAAATACCATCTTCACCGATAACTCTGTTATCATCGTCGGCAGATAATGCTACTTTATTTACAGTTTCAGAATAAATTTCGTGCTTATGACTTCTGATTAAATTCATTTTTCTATAGATTGGATTTACTCTTTCGATCAAACATTTATAGTAATCATCAAAGCTTATATCTTTTTTGATGACATTCTTTTTAACACCCTTTGGCTTTTTCTCTTCTGTTTCGTCTAACCTGTAAAAATACATCTTGGCTCTCAGCCCCACAAATTCTAAGATCTGCTCACCGCCACATTCGTCTTTCATGTTGTCAATTACCTTTTTGTTGCAGCCAGTTTTAATTCCTGATGGATGATTTTTTGCATAGTTACTTGTATCAAATTTTTCCTCAACGTCATTGCTAATGTCTTGATAAAAGTCTTCTGTTTTTATTTCGTAAGCTAAAGAGTCAGTATCTGTAAACAGCAACTTTTATTTTTGTCCATACTTTTTTACAATGTAATTGTAATGAAAGTCGTACATTAGCGTTTTGCTTAAATCTAAAATGCAAAATCCTACATAAATTGGTTTGTCAAATTTTATTTTTTTCCGTTTCATGCGAACTGCCGCAAGGCCTTCACAAAATAGTGTTCTTCCCTCTTCCCTCAAACGTTGGCTTTGCGATCAACTTTTTGGCTTGTTTTTCTTCATTGACAAGTCTTACATCAATTCGGTTTCTTATGTTTTCCATAGTCTTTCCAAAGACAGAATTATTCATCAGCTTGAAGAAATCCTTTTCAAAATCATTTTTGCTAGCAGTTCTAAGACTTGTGTTCAAGTCAATGTAAGGTCTCATCCAATCTTTCTGATCAAAGACTAGCACTTGATGAATTTTTGTTAACTTTAGTCTCAAGCTAAGGTAAAGCTGAAGATTTTTCAAATGTAAAATGTACATTGTTTTGTTGTTCAAGTTTGGTGTTAATTTATCTACTCTATCAATATTCATGTTTTCTGGTGCTAGTGGATAGTCATTATGTAAATTATGCAAGTCCTTTGGATATTCCAAATCTACTTGTAAAATATATCCAGTATCACCATCAGCATCGATTTGAAGGGGTTTTAGACAATACGCTTTATATTCGCACATCCATCTAAACTTCTTGTACGGCAGCTTTTGACTCATTCCCCATCCATACAAGTTGTTTGCATCTAAATACGTTATGAATTTTGATTCTTCGTCAGGGTTGTAGTTTTCCATGTATTTGTTGTTTGCTTTTCCATATCTGTTTGAAATCATGCTAACTCCACCTCTTATTCCAGATTCAATGAACAAAATCATGTTTATATCACTCAACAAATCCAACTTTATTTCAGTTTTCTTTTGCAATGCATCCCAGCTAAGCCCGGGTGATGTATAATACCAAGCCGGACCTAACTTGTAATGTTTCAAGCAAACGTCTCTAAAATTTTCAAATATATCAGCCAACAAGATTACATCAGTTTTCAAGTACAAGTCGTGATATTCACCCATATTTTTTATGTCAAAGTGAGCCCAAACCTTTTGTGCATGGTTGTAATCTTTTACATCCACGTTTGAATCGTATAATCGTGAATAAAACTCATTTACTCGGTTTCATTAAATTTATCAAAGTTGTCCATATAATCGTATGGGTAAACTCCTTTTCTGATCAACAGGTCTGTGTCACCTTCGAAAGCTTTGTTCATTTCCCTAAATTGTCCCCGCGAAAGATTTTTGCTAAGTTTATCATTTGATGATGCCATAAATTTAAAGCTATCAATGTATCTTATTTCAAATTTTTTTTCATCTATTGCAAGTGATTTGCTAAAGCTTATATATTTTTCTTCATTGTTTGGTATACAGTTGATGCTTCCGTGTGATTTGCCTAATTGTTTTATGAATTAATGTGAATCGTATCCAGACAAGTTGTGAAATATTACTGGAACAAATTTTGGTAAATGATATTGCAAATTACAATTGCTGTGAGCAGCACCTCTAAACTCTCCTGTTAAATGATCATGGTCTTTAACTGTTTCACCTGTCAAGGGACCATTACAAATTGCACAATTAGATTTTTTAAAGTAGTTGCACCAATTGTTGTTGTCCATTACACCGTTTAAACTAAATTCTGGAGTGTCTTTATATTTAGCAGGCAAACAAGATTGATGAATTGGTTCTTTCTTGAAAGGAATTGTTTTGTTGTTCAATTTTTTATTACAAATATGACAATCAACTGCTGACTGAAATTTTTCATTATCTTCTGCTGTCATTTCAAGAGGAATTATATTTTTATAAATGTTGGCAATTTCTTTTACTTCTTCTTCAATCGTTGTGCAAAATGTATCTACACAATCTTCACCTCTGTATACAACAGGTTCGGCATAATTTTCTTCACTATCTTTTTTAACATAATAACAAAACCCTGATGGAGTATGTTTTTGATATTTTTCGGTAAACGATTTTTCTGGATTTGGTGTGGCTGAATCTATTTTTTCTGTAATTGCTGCAAAGTCAGCGTAGATTACAAATGGAACTCTCATTGATTTTTTGTGGTTCTTAAATGTAATTTTTTCACCCCGCTTTGGTACTTCAATTTTACAAGCAGAGTTTTCTTTACAAACCTCAATATGTTCGTTTAACTTTTCTGGTGTTGAAAAATGGTTCAAACATCTTTTGCAGAAATAAGCTTTGTGTTCATGCTTGGTAACTTGTGCTCTAACCAGTTTTGAAAAGTTTTTTATCCAGCAATAATGTTGTTTTTCTTCTTTGGTAATAAGCAACAAATCAATTGCGTTTTGTTGGTCTATTTTATCTAACCTTGATATATGTACGCTTTTATCATAACCAAACATATTGACACCTATTTCAGGATTATTCCTTTCAAATTTATCAATGTCTTTTAATGAAACTGGGAATTCAATGCCAGTAAAATTAAGTTCGCCCAAATATTTCTTATATCTTGATGGTCTTTCATAATGAAACCCTATTTTGTAATGATGTAGTGCTGACAAAATTGCATATTCAAAGCATCTGTTGTCTTTGTTTTGTACGTTTATAATTGCTCCTTTTGACTTAATAGCAGCGGGTAAGTTAATATAACCTTCTCCTCTTAGCGGATTATATTCATCAACATTAAGAAGCAAATTTTAAATACTTTGATATACCCAACCACTACCACCACTGGTGTATGTTGCAAAAGATTAAATTGTCTTTTGTTTCATATTTTCATAAGTCTCGGGTATGTTTTTTGAGCTGTTAAAGCGTTGTATTCCAGAGCGAAAGGATGGTGATGCAGAAATAATTTTATTAACAGACCCCCTTGCCATGTTGACTGTTACTGCCATTTCAACTTTCAGGGATTTTTCTTTGTCTAATTCTTCTTTCATTTGTTTTTCCACAAGTGGAGCAGCCATTTCTAGATAGGTTTTTAAATCAACATCATCTAGTCCGTTAGCTTCGAAAGTTTAAATACATTATCAAAGCAGTTTCTTTTTGTACCAATTTTAGTTGAGACATATTGTAATATTACTCTAGGAGGTTTTATACCTTTATATGATATGTCAAATCAAATGTCTAATATTAAAATAAATAATTATTCGTATATAAATAAGTAAAGAAAACAAAATTTGGTTAATTATTTAATATACTGTTTCTACTTTCTTAAGCAATTCTGCGTGTATTTTCTTTTTATAATGATTGCTTATTATACGATCATCCCTTTCTTTATTTTTCTTGGCCATTTTACTTATATACCTTAGTTTTTCATAAGCACAACCTTTTTTATAGCATGTCTTATATTTTGATCTAGTTCCTTTGCCACAAGTTATACAAGGGAAGGATTTTACTTTTTGTTTGGCGTGATAATCACAATATCCATCGCATCTTGCTACCCTACAACAAGTTTCTTCTTGACCCAACATGAGCCAGTTACATCTTGGAATAGTTTCAGTCATTGTTACACTAATTTTTTCACTCTGCTAGTAAACTTTATAACTCTTGTATAAAATAGTAAATTTAAAACTCTAAATAAAAAAATAATTAATTGATATCTACTTTTTTGATTGACGGATTAATAAATTTCTCAAAGTTTTACATTTTAGTAAATGAGAATCAAGTCTTGTTGGTGATAAATACTTTTTATAACAACCTTTACAGAAAAAGTACATACGTCCACTTTTGGAGGCTTGAAAAGCAACTAGTTTTGAGAAGTTTTTTATCCAACAATAATGTTGATTGTCTTCATTCGTAATAAACAAGAAATCGATTGCATTTTGTGGATCTGTCATGTTCATTCTTAATATACCTACATTTTCATTCTCATAGTCATAGACATTAACACCTATCCCCGGATTTTGTTTTTCAAATTTGTTAATATCATTCCATGAAATAGGGAATTCAATACCGGTAAAGTTAAGTTTGCCCAGATATTTCTTATATTTTGATGCTTCTTCATGATCAGACATTATTTCATCGTGATGTAGCGCTGACAAAATTGCATATTCAAAGCACCTGTTGTCTTTGTTTTGCACATTTATAACTACATTTTTACTTTTAATTTCTTTTGGTAAATCAATATACCTTGCTTCTTTTTATGGACAAGATGAGGCGGTTTTAACAGTAGCTGATTTCATTTTGTAAAGAGATGGTGACTTTTTTTAATATGACGGTAAACTTTGTAACTCTTATATAAAGTAGTAAAATTTAAAACTCTAAATAAAAAAAATAGATTATTAAAATATACTCATCACTTCGTTTAATAAAACTCTTCAAACGCTTCTTCTTTTTCTTCTTTTACCTTTTGATAGTCGTATTTTTTATAAATGCCACCCAACGTCATTTCATAAAACTCTTTAAACGCTGCGTAATTTTCTTCTTTTACCTTTTTATATCTTAGCTTTTGATAGTTGCAGTTTTTATCCTTGCAAACATTAAATGTTGATCTTGTTCCTTTGCCACAAGCGATGCAACGAGTTGGTGTTGTATTTCGATATATGTGATAACCACAATACCCGCTCTGTGTTGCTGCTCTTTGACATGTTTTTTTATGACCAACTAATAGCCAGTTGCATCTTGGTGAAAGGGTTTTTGCTTCTTCCATTGTTGCTTTGTAACTTTGTAACTATACTTGCAAACTTTGTAACACTTACATACATTAGTAAACTTAAAACTCTAAATGAAAAAACAAAAGTGCGTGTTGTGGGGGGAAAATGGTTTTGCTTTGCTCGTGTGTAAAATGTCTAATACAAAAAAGTGGCGCCGGTCCGCCATTCCCTAACTACTCGAGTAGTGATAATGATAGTTGCGCTAGTGTGACTGATAATACCCAGATTTCTCCTGATACTTTAGCTGAATTACATGCAGCCATTAGCCCTAATTTAGATTCACAGGAAAAAGCTCAGCTCCTGCAGACATTGTTATCATTCTCTGATGTTTTTAATAATAGTTTAGGCCATACCACCGTAACAGCACATAAAGTAGATACAGGGGTTGCTCACCCAATTCGTCAATACCCCAGACGGCTGCCCTACCATTATCGGGATGAAGTTGACAAACAGGTTCAGGAGATGTTGTCGCAAGGAGTTGTAGAGCCAAGCACTAGCCCATGGGCCTCACCAATAGTGCTTGTTAAGAAAAAAGATGGTTCTTATCGATTCTGTGTAGACTATCGTAAGTTAAACCTTGTCACTAAACAAGATGCTCATCCTCTTCCTAGAGTTGATGACTTATTTGATTCTTTAAATGGTTATAAAATGTTTAGCACATTAGATCTGCGTAATGGCTATTGGCAATTAGGCATGCACCCCGATGACCGTGAAAAGACTGCCTTTATCACCCACAATGGGCTATATGAATTTTTGCGCATGCCATACGGGCTTTCTACAGCCCCAGCAACATTCTCGAGGGCTATTGATATAATTTTGTCGGGTCTCACATACGAAATGTGTCTTTGTTATTTTGATGATGTTATCATCTTTTCAAAAAACATTGAAGACCATTGTCACCGCTTGCAGTCTGTATTGCAAAGGTTTCGTTATCATAATCTCAGGGTTAAAGCATCCAAATGCTCTTTTGGTGCTGACAGGGTTACATATCTAGGCCATGTCGTATATAGTCAAGGTCTTCACACTGACCCCTCTAAAACAAAGCGGGTTGAAGAACTCTCAGCTCCATCCAACGTAGACAGCTTGCGATCTTTTTTGGGTCTTGCATGATATTACTGAAAATTTATCCCCCACTTTGCAACGGTTGCTTCGCCTTTGACAGATTTGCTCAAAAAGAATACCATCTTTTCATGGACTGAAAAACATGAACATGCATTTTCTCAGCTTAAGACATTCTTATGTTCTGCACCAGTCCTGGCATATCCCAGATTTGACCAGCCTTTTATTCTCCAGACGGATGCATCTGATGTCGGCCTTGGTGCTGTTTTGGCCCAACTTGACCCCCAGGGTAAGGAAAGGGTAATATCTTATGCAAGTTGTACCCTCACTGGTAGAGAACGTAATTACACTACCATGGAAAAAGAAGCTCTTGCTGTTGTCTATGCTGTGAAACATTTTCGCGTGTATCTACTAGGCCGTAAGTTTACTGTCATTACTGACAATAGTGCACTTAAATGGCTTCATTCTCTTCAACCTAAAGGCCTTACAGCTAGATGGATCATGGACCTCCAGGAGTTTGACTTCACTGTGAAACACAGGCCAGGGGGTTCTAATCAAAATGCGGATGCCTTATCTCGACTTAATCATTCACCCAAAGTCTGCCACCTTCTGGTGGCTCCAACTCTATTGTACATGCTGCTGCCGTCAATTGCCTAGTAGGTCTTATCCCTGACACAAATGTATATGAAGCACAGCATAATGACCCAGACATAAAGACTGTAATTGAAATGAAAGAAAACAATTTTCCGAAGCCCCCTTTCTTTGTTTGGAAGAATCATGATACTTTGCACACAATGTGGATCTGTTGGGATCAACTGTTCGTAAGCAATGGTCTCCTTTTGAAATCCTTCCGATCTAAAACTATGATTCCTCGATATTCTGTTGTCCTTTCTCAAGGTCTAGTGAGTCAGGTACTTGAAAACTTGCATAGCAGCCCATCAGGGGGGCACATGGGGGTAACTCGGACCATTCATCGGGCCGGAGAACGCTTTTTCTGGCCTCAAATGCAACATTCCATTAAAGAATATATCCAGAATTGTACCTTTTGTAGTCAGGGAAAGCAAGACCCGCAACAGACCAAAGCACCACTTCAGTCTATCCAGGTTGGTGAACCCTTTGCGTTCTGGGCTTTAGACTACATGGGTCCCATAGCCGAAACATCTCAGGGTAACAAGCAGATCTTAGTGTTGATGGACCACTTTACTAAATGGTGTGAAGCATTCCCCACAAAGGACCAAAAGGCTGCCACTGTTGCCAAGGTTCTTGTTTCTAAGGTGTTTTCACGTTTTGGACCCCCTACAGTCCTGCATTCAGATCAAGGGCGGAATTTCGACAGTACCCTCATGCACAAAATATATGGTATAATGGGCATTAAAAAGAAAAGGACAGCTGCATACCATCCGCAGGGTGACGGGCTTGTGGAAAGACAGAACCGTACCCTACAAGAAATATTATCTAACTTTGTTTCTGAACACAGTGCAGATTGGGATGAGTGGCTTGATCAGGCAGTCTTTGCTTATAAATCTAGTGTCCAGGAGTCTATCGGTATTTCTCCTTATGAAATGGTCTTTGGCCACCCAGCTCGCATGCCCATTGAGGTAGAACTAGGCATCCCCCTGATAAACCCAGCTAGTCAGTCAGAATATTCTCAGTCGTTACGAAAAGCTATTCAGAATGCTAATAGTATCGCTCAGAAGAACCTTGCGGCTTCAAGAGCACGGCAGGCTAGTCAGTATAACGCAAGTAACAGAAACTGGGAACCCTTTCAACCTGGGCAGGCTGTTTGGTTACGTCGTCCTAAGAAAGGTAAATTTGGTAAGAAGTGGATATGCCCTTACAATGTTTGCTCTCAGAATGGTGTCAACTATACATTAAGGTCAACTATGGGTAAGACGTTGCTAGCCCATCACAACCAATTAAAGCGTTGTCCTACCCAGTTAGCTGGTGGGTTACCTGTTCACCCAGTGCCTGAGAGCCCGGCTATCATTGTTGAGGAATTTGTCCCTTCTAATGTATTGAGGGATGGACCAGGGAATGGGGACAGGGGTGCTGGCCAAGCCCGACCTTCACACCTTCGCGAGGCGACCAACCGACCAGTTCGTTTTGGAGAAACTGTCACACATTAGAACATGTTCACCTCTTTTTCTTGAAATTTAAGGGAGGGGAGAGTGTAGCATGTCATGTATTTCCGCATCTTTGTCACATCCGTAAATCACATACTGTTGTAATCACGTGTTGTCATGTATCTCCGCATCTTTGTATATCCGTAAATCACATGCTGTTGTAATCACGTGTTGTTATGTATTTCCGCATCTTTGTATATCCATAAATCACATGCTGTTGTAATCACGTGTTGTCCTGTTTTGTATGTTAGTGTAGTTTGACATCTTGATGATATATAAGGATGATGATTGTGTTTAGTAATCAGTCTTGATTGGAATAGAATACTACAAGACCTAAAACGTTTGTGATCTCTGTGTGCCTTCTTGCGAACCGCAGCACGCCGTAAACATTACCAAAGCACATAAAAAGAATGGACAAGGTGATGATCCCTTGGAGTTATAATTGAGGAAAAACTAAATTGGGATGAACCGTTTAAGCGCGTTAAAGGCAAAATCAGTGGAGGTCTTGCAGCTCTAAAAAAACTGAAAAATGTCATTCCACAATCCCAACTGTGTAATTTATATTGTGCACTT
Source organism: Pseudorhiza aurosa (assembly GCA_964026355.1). Taxonomy (NCBI): domain Eukaryota; kingdom Metazoa; phylum Cnidaria; class Scyphozoa; order Rhizostomeae; family Lychnorhizidae; genus Pseudorhiza; species Pseudorhiza aurosa. The sequence goes on from OZ032117.1 coordinate 10,266,569, forward strand.
ATTGAGAGTCATCTTCGTTATGCTATTTGGAGCAGACTACAAAAAAATAGCTGCTCTTCAGCATCTTCAAGATCGGGCCTGTTCAATAATAACAAACGCAAGAACCGAGATCTTCTTACTCGACCTACAATATGAGGCACTGCAAAGATCTCCAGATTCCTTGATATAGGACGGAATTTGGAAAAAGGCTTTCATTACACTGCTCTTAAATAATGGAATGACACACCTGCTGAAGTTCGTGAACTACCGTCTCTAGATCGTTTTGAAAAAAAACTTAAAGCACATCTAAAGAGCTAGACTCTAAAACACAACCCCCTCGAAGAACAGCAATAGATATGTACTGTAGGATGCAGTTTTATTATTAAGCTTTTATCACGTAAATTAGATGTCATTGTTATTTTAGTTTGCTGAAGGGTTGATTTGTGTATAGATGATATGATAAAAAAAAGAAAAGAAAAAAAGCTGAGAGTATGCGGTGACTATTCCGTAACAGTCCACCCACAGCTGGAGATTCATCGACAACCGATGCCGCTCCCTGAAGATCTGATGCAGAAGCTAGGAGGAGGACATCACTTCTCGAAGATTGACCTGGCTGACGCTTATAATCAGATCCGTTTTGCACCGGAAAGCCGACGACGTCTGGCATTAAGTACACACCAATGTGTACCGTTACAGATGCGCCTTCCATTCGGAATCACATCAGCTCCAGGATACTTCCAGGAAATCATGGGGCACGTAACTGCTGATCTACCTGGGGTCGCTGTCTTCTTAGACGACATACTCGTTAGCGGAAAAGACAGCAAAGATCACCAGAACAACCTGCGACGACTTTTGCAACGCCTAGAAGAGAAAGAGTTACGTTGTCGACAGGAGAAATGTCAACTCGCAAAGAAAACAGTCGATTATCTGGGACATCTTCTGTCAAAAGAAGGAATAGCAAAGGGAACGAAAGTGGATGCTGTAAGGAATATGCCACCTCCCAAAGACGTTTCTTCATTACGCGCTTTCCTTGGCTCGGTGCAGTTCTACGGAAAATTCCTTCCACACCTGGCAACCGAGGCCGAACCGTTGCACCATTTAACGAAGAAGAATGTTGATTGGAAATGGGGAGAAAAAGAAGAAAAGGTTTTCAATAGGCTGAAGAACCCACTCTCAACCAACGACGTCTTGAAGCACTTGGACCCATCACTGCCACTGGGTCTACCATGCGACGCTTCAAACGTTGGAGTCGGAGCAGTCCTATTTCATCGCTTTCCTGACGGAAGTGAGCGCCCGATTGCCAATGCATCAAAGACGCTGACAAAATCTCAGCGCAACTACAGCCAAATCCGAAAAGAGGCTCTGGCTATCGTTTACGGAATCAAGAAGTTCTACCAGTATCTCTACGGACGTTCTTTCATACTGGTTACAGATCACAAGCCTTTGCTGGCACTTTTCTCCAAGCAAAGAAACGCCAACCCTAGCGGCAAACAGATTGGCCCGCTGGGCGTTTCTACTAAGTCAATTCGACTACAAAATAGAATTGCGCAAAACCACTGAGCATGGAAATGCTAATGCACTCAGTCGGTTGCCTGTCGGTTGCCTGTCGGTACAGATCCCGATTTCGACGGAGAAGAAAGAGGTGAAGACTCAGACATTGTATGCGCAATCCAAGTGTTGAGGCTTCAAGTTCAGCCAGCAGATGCAGCATCACTTGCTACAGAGTCAGCTAAAGATCCGGTGATATCAGCCGTGATGCGATACACTCGGGAAGGCTGGCCACTAGAGAGAAAGCAAGATAAGGGAGCGGACATGTCAAGACTACGAGCTCTCATGAATTCGCTCTCAGTATCAAATGGATGCTTACTTCACGGCAAGCGAGTAGTCATTCCTACAAGTCTACGACCACAAGTCCTAGAATTGCTACATACAGGACACTTCGGAATGGTCAGAATGAAGCAACTGGCCAGAACCGCTGTCTATTGGCCAAATATCGATAAGGAGCAGAAATTGTACGTCATGTGGAGAACATCAATCAAAGCCACAGAAGCCGGCAGTACACCCATGGATGCTACCTGAAAAGCCACGGAGTCGCTTGCACATCGACCATGCGATCAACTTCCTTGGATCAAACTGGCTAGTTCTCACAGACACGTACTCAAAATATCCCTGTATCCATCCAACACAGGCGGTTACTGTAAAAGCCACAATGGATCTACTGGAACAGGACTTTGCACACCTTGGATACCCTCATACACTGATGACTGACAATAGCCAATGCATTCACATCAGAGGAGTTCCAGAGCTGGTGTAAGGAGAGGGGTATTACGCATCTCACTGGAGCACCATACCATCCAGCTACAAATGGTGCAGCTGAACGTTTGGTGCAGACCTTCAAACAGGCATTAAAGAAATCAGACCAGCCTCAACGTCAGGCACGACAAGAGTTTCTGATACAGTACAGAAGAACTCCGACGTCATACGGGTTCTCTCCCAGCGAGATGTTGAATGGAAGGCAAATACGTACAAAGATAGATACGCTACTGCCTTCACCAGCCCACATCGCACAAGGGAAACAAGCCAAGAAAGCAGTGAAATCCCAACAGAAAGAGGATGCTGCCCTGGTAACTCCCAACTTCAAAATGGGTAATCCCGTATTTCACGCTATACCTCGGACCTCGACAAGACAGAGAACCACAGTGGGTTCCTGCAGTTATCATTAAACGACATGGCACAAGAAGCTACAATATCAAAGTTATTCCAAATGGGCCGACATGGCGACGTCACCTAGAACACTTGCATCGACGACACCAATCTATGGAAGATCGTGAACCTGCTGAAACAGCAGAGGCTGTTGTGCAACAACCAGAGCCAGTCAACCATCCAAACGAGGCACCGAGACTCATAAAGCCACCACTGCCAGATCCCGGATGCACACCGGACCATCCGCGGAGATCAAGGTGCACACCAAAACCACGAGTAAAGATGAACTTGTAACTGTGACGCCTGGCCCGTACGGCTTCAGGCTTGGTGGGGAGGTGTCGCGGCGAGTCGCGCAACATTGTTTACGTGCGTAACTAGGACAATGGGTCACAACAATATTCATATAAGGCCCAGTTTAAAGGTCACACTTCTGCCGCGTCGAATTAAATGAAACAGTGATAAAAAAGCTAAGTCCCAATTAAATGCGACACAAATGTTACCTCTAAATCCGTTGCCGCATTGAATAGTTTAATTCGACAGCAGTTCACCAGGTCTGTCGCATCAAACGGCAGTAGCGCGACTGGCTTTAAAGGTCGCTCTTCTGCCGCGTCGAATCAAATCGATCAAGGCTGTGTTCTGGATTTTAGCATCGCCTTTGAATATTTGCAGTCAACGACACATGCGTAAATGCACATTCAGTTGTAGAAAATGGCGTCGACTTTCAATAGAGCGAAGCTCACATTGTTAAGTTCTTTTAAATTGAGTGTGAAAATGCGTGAGAATAATAGAAAAGACACACTGTTCTGGCTGTGCGGATTCTTTACTCTGGATATACGAGAAAAGCTGGGAAAACCATTTACCATACCCCTGTTTAGGATAAAAATGCTGTTTTCATACGTTAAAGTAAACACGCATAGAGGGCCGTATTCCTTTATATCATGCAATGATTTCTTCGTTATCTAAGGACTGCATATCTGATAAAGAGCGGTCACAAAATCACAGAATTTCACCCCCGTTAAGTGAACTGTTTGGCAAGGGAGGTATCTCTGCCCTGTCAAACGGAATAACCACTTACTGCCCCCTTGCACTTTGTTGAAGTACCACGAGCGAACGGCGAGCACAGCAGAAAGGAGAGCGACGACTAGCAATATATTCACGAATTGCCGAAGCTCGCCACATGCCCAGGTCGGGGGTACATTTAGTGTTCACTGGTGGAGAAACAATGGCAATATGGAGGATGTGATCCTATTCTCCTCACGAAAATTACTCTGCTGCTATTTGGAAGAAAGTCACCCTTGCGACTACCACATATCCTTCTGCAGAGTTTTTCCAATGCTTATTAGGTAAAATTTGAGATGAAGATGGTAAATCCAGCGACATCTAACGAGCGAAGGCTCGAAGAACGTCATCTGCTATTAATCCTTATGACAGGAACTGCATCTGAGACAATTGGCTGCAGTAAACTGCGAAACGTCAGTGAAATTGATAATGGCGGAAACTTTTTTGATTAGCCGTAAGTCTGACGGTAAAACAAATTGGGATTAGGTGGTTTCTACGCGCTGAAAAGATGAAATTAGTTAAATAAGAGGAAAAGCGTTCTTGGTTTGATTTTTGCTTTTGTTTGTTGATTGCGGCGCTTTAAAAGCAGAATTTTACGATTGCCCTGCCACCCGAGATTTGAGTCTGCCGTGTCGGCCGGAGTGCCCTGTAGCAGCCGTGAGCAGCACCAACAATGCTCTCCTCAAAATTAGCTTTCTACTTATGTGCAGATGATACTAACATCTATTATGAAGCTGAGAGTCTCAATCTGCTTCAAAATGTAGTTAACAAGGAATTAAAAAAGTGAAAATATGGCTTGATGTCAATAGCTTGCCATTGAACATCGACAAAACCAATTTCATAACTTTTAACGCTCCTCGGTAATCTCCTGAAAGCATTGTGTCAAAATTGGAAATCTTCCTATCAAGCAGACTTGTTATGCCAAATTTCTTGGTGTCCTTCTAGACAAAAACCTTCATGACAGTATCACCTAACCAAGCTTTCTAAAAAGCTTGCTAGAACTTGTGGCATGTTTTTCAAAGCAAGACACTTCTTGCCTATAGATATTATGATCTGTCTTAATAACTCCTTATTTTCACCTTTCCTGCAATATGGTATCCTGGTCTGCGGTCTCACCTAAGAGACTCCTATCAGTCCATTATTTTTGTTACAGAAAAGAGTTGCAAGGGCTATTTCATTTGAGCATTTTACTGCACCTTTTACGCCTATCTCCTCTGATTTGAAAAATTCAAAACTCCATGATCTTTTTCAGTTGAAACTGCTTAGTTTTGTTTACGACTGTAGTAATAAGATCTCTCCCTCTTATTTTCATTCTTCGCCGGTTTCTCTACCATGTGAATACTGCCCAAGACTTTTCCGCCTCAGGCTGGGCCTACTCAGTTATGTGAGGGCCCACAAGCGGCATCAAAAGGACTCATGAAGGAAGAACATGAACCAAACTCGGACTACGAGTGGAATCCGACGACGATACAGCAAGCAAGCAAGAATGGTGTTCTCCTAACGCAGAGAAATACCCTACAATATGGTCTTAGGTCAGTACGTTACTACGCAGCTAAGTGCTGGAATAACATTCCTGTGGAAATATAAAACTCACCATCTGCAAATGCTTTTCGACGGAAACTCCAAGCCTTCCCCTTTAGGAGTAATTACTAATTTCGATTGCAAAAAGTAAATATGAAAAGGTCACCACCCGCCCTTAGTGTAATTCTATTGACATGAATCAAACTATAATAGGAATCATAGCAAACAAGGGTATGGCTAGTCTCTCCTCGATTAGTCTAACTACTGAGAGAACTTCTCCTTTAAGTAATTCCATACATGCAATTTCTCTGTCTATATGTTTAGTAATTACACCGTATGACATTTATCTGCAATATTGTTATTGTATTTAATGTAGCTGTTTGCTTATATTAGTTTATTAATGAAGAATTGCATGTAGAGAACTTAAAATATGAAACTGAAACTAGCTCATAAGACAACATACGTACGTACTATGCTATACATTAACTGAGATGGTAGGCCATTGCCCTCTTTTAAACCATGTCTGATTTTAACAGGGCATGAATCAGGACTTCGACTAAATAGTTAGATGCACCAAACTTTCTCTAGCAAATTCCTTTCTCACTCACAAACTACATGTGTGAAAGTGTGTTTCCAAGGTTAGTTAGACCATGGTCAATAGAAATACCACGACTTGGATGTCTCTATTGACTATGGTATGCCTTGAGAAATTTTACTCGCTATAACCAGGCCCGCCATTTAACGCAGTTCATACAAGCTTCTGGATTAAAGTTATAACTTGAATCTGCTGCTTAGCTGCAAACATATTGAATAACGGTATCAACTGATCGCATTCTTTAGCCAACAATGTTATCAACTGATGACACTCTCTAGCCAAAAACGGCACCACCAGAGGTAGACTTGTGACTAGGCTGGGTCACTTAAACCCCTATGATCCCAACGAGGAGAGAGCTACATGGCAAGGATGGCCACTTTTTAGCAAACCTTCTCCTAGCATCAGACTGCATTAACACTGATACCTGTAGGGGGCGAATTGGACGAATCCTAGGGAATGGTGGAAAAAGAAGGAGAAGGGAGGATGACCTGCGAACTTAAAATACGACAACCCATTACCGATTTAGTATGTATATCGAGAGAAGGCAAAGCCCCTATACAGAGTGCTGCTTTAAATACAATTGGGAACCCCGTTTATAATGTAGAATTACGTCTGCAACAGAGAGAGCTTTCTCGCTTGATATGTACTGTGTTGAATTATTCAGATCAACCATGTTCGTGACTCTCTAGTGACGAGTAATATTAACCCAGTGTGTGAAGTCCATAGTGTTTGTTTATGTATAATTGTTCTACTAATCCTTATTGTTATGTGTTTGTATTCATCGTGGTTAGGTTATGAAAAACTCAGTTAAATCAGAGAACTCATCTCTTCACCTATTCGTCACTTTGCCAAACCTATTCGCAGATTCGTGCTCCCACAGGTGTGCCTTCGCAGAAGCTCTGCGTTTTTGAGGTGTTTAATATCAAAGATCCTTGTTAAATGACCATTTTCTTTGAAGTATAAGAAAAAATTTGAAGTTAAGAAATGCACAGAAGGAAATGCATGGGAGGAGCTGTGGTTTGATGATACCCCATGTTGTGTTGTGTCTTGCCATCTGTTATAGATACTTTCATGGGCATTGTTCTCAGGAGATCAGGGATATTATTCCAGTTCCTCTGAGGCGTATCAGAAGCACCAGAAGCTCAACTCACTCACACCCTTTCCAAGTTTCACTGCCTAAGCCACGAACCCTGTCCCACAAATCATCATTCATTCCTAGGACATGCAACTTATGAAATGTCTTGCCTTCCTCTTACTTTCCTGAATCTCACAATTTGCCATCTTTCAAATCCAAGATCAAGAAACTTGATCTTATCTCTCTCTCCTCTTAGCCTTTCGCTTTCTTCTTTCTTCCATTGTTGAGGCATTGTTTAGGCCACCATCGCCTTTCCCCAACATAACTCACTAAAAAAAAATTTCCACGGAGAAAGAAGCATTTTTACAACAATAAAAAAGTTACCAGTCTTTAAAAGAATTGTACTTGACAGTCAGAAATTCATTTCCTTAACATTTCAAGCAGATTACAGAAAAGTTTAAACTTAAAGAGGTCTCAAATATATGGAGAAATTTGTACTAATCATTTTATCAACAACCCGCAATTCAACAGCAACCTAGCAATGCAGCTTTGTTTCATTTTTAAGTAGAAAAAATTACCGATCTGATATCTTCTCATCTGAAAAAAGTTAAGCTAAAGCCATAACCTATTTATATGTATACTTCATAAGCCTTTTAAAGGAATGACACTGACTTTTAATGACAGCAATACAAAAACACCTTCGTCATGCGAGAAAATGAGACGCTGTAGATCATGGCCCTGACGTACAGTGCACTAGGCTATCAGCTTTTGGCATGCTTTACTATGACTTCTCTAACACTCGGTCTGAGATCCATTTGAAGCACCGATTTTCCAGATTTGTTTTTCACCAGTAAGCTTGGATTTCCTTCCAAAAGGTTTCGCAAGACTGGACCATCGCCAAGCACAGCAGCGAGGTGTAATGGTGTCTCATCCATCGGACCTGATGGAGAAATGTGCAAAAATCACTAGTCAAGCAATAGCCTTCTTTCTGATGTAAGAATCCAGTATGGCAAGCTTCTAGAGAAGTTCCAAAAACTTTGGCTTCTTCATAAGATGCTCAAACGAAAGAAAACCATCCGATTTTCTGTAGTTCGTCTTCTCTGCGCGAGACTTTTACTCTACTAGTGATCGGTACTTGTATGTAGCTGTGTTGAGTAAGAGGTGTGGGTGCATAATACTAAGATTGGAGTGGGAAGCATTAGAACAGAAATTTATTCAAGAATGGAAATCAAATGGGAGCATAAAGGCTTCGAAAACCATGAGCACTAAACAGCACAATCTTTAACAGAAATATTGCCGATGTCCGTAATGCTACGGTAGGATATAGCTGTTGCGGTCGTACCTACTTCCTCAAAAACGATGCTAAATGCTCATAGGATAGGTTTGTATTGACAGCAATTCATTTGGGTAAACATTTCGTTAGGGCCTTGGGGTCTCAGGGTCTCTTGCGAATAACTCTTACCATAGCACGAGTCCATTACGTCATTGCCCATGAAGCACTATTTCGATTAAAGATCATCCATACTGATTCCAAGTGAATTGATTTTCAAGAGAGGATGATGAGATCTCTCTAAACTTTGGGATTTCCCAGAAAAATATGCTGAAACTAGCGCAATCTTAAAGTATTAGCATTGATTAACTGATGCATCCAACATTATGCTTTCCCATCACCTTAGTGAAGAAAAAATTGGCAAGGGTATGGTTTTACAAACCTCCTTTTGCGTTTATGTTGCATCCTAATTCAATAAAGAGCGATACAGCCTCTTCCTGGCATTGTTTCACCGTAGTATGCAAGGGCGTCCACCGATGGTGAGTCAGAGCTTCAATGTTTGCCCCACTTTGCACGAGTTGGGTGATGCACTCAAGCTGTCCGAATCTTGCCGCATTGTGCAACGCAGTATTATTCTTTGCGTCTCTTATGTCAGGGTCGACTCCGAATTGAAGAAGAGTTGTCAGGTATTGCAGATGTCCATGCTGAGCAGCTGTAAACAAAGCCATTCTTGCAATCTCATCATTCAATCTGTAGTCAGAAGATTGCAAGATACTTCTAATGAACATCGAGTTGCCAGCTAAAGCAGAATTACGGAACAATTTCGGAATAATGTCTTTTGGGATATCTGTAGAAAATTGAGGCAGTGATCAAGTTATTTAAAAGATAGTTGTTGAGTCAATAGGAAATCTCTAGGAAGTTCCTTAGCAGGCATCGGAGAGACAGATATACAGTTCTTCCATAACAGACTATATCTAATATTTTACTGAGAGCAATGTGAACAACCTCCATACTTGAATATTATAATTATGAAGACAATTTGTGGAAATTTCCAAAATTAAGCAACCTTAACAGATACCAGAGCAACAGCTCCGAGTTTTCATATAGAGAAAAAACTATATTTCCGATGTTAGCATTTGACGCTAGAAATCTTATCGTTTTGATTCTTATTGTTTATTGAAAGTTCCAAGCTTCTGAATCCAAAATTGAAATTCTTCTTAGTATGCCCATGAAACTATTAAATCCCCACAGCCTTTTCCTGTGAATTTTTCATTTACGGAGAGCATTTTACTTGGAATTTTGCCTGAAAACAAACTGAATTTTATGTGAATTTGAAGTCTATTCGGAATGGCTGCAGGTGAATGGAACAGATAGAGTGAATGAGGTTTGTTGGTATGGTCATGGAAAAGCTAAACAAGCTAATCCATGATCAACATACAATGTTTGTGGTGTTTTTTAGCTTTTGATTGAACATTTTTGACCAAAAAGAAGCTTAATCCTAGTGTTTTTAAAGCGACTCTTGTAGGATCATCTTTGTTGACATCGACACACTTCTTTAGCATGTAAATTACAAGAAGCCAAAATCCTATGTTGCCAAAGTAACAACAAAATAAATTTGAAACAAAAAACTTCATTTTGAGCTGAAAGACAAGGAAAACTGATAAAAAAGTTTCCGGGGAATTTTTCTTCATCCGAGTTTTATTATGCACGGTGAGTGTTGGCAGGAGCAGTAATGTCTGTATGGCGTTGAAGTAGCCGTCTTCCCCGATCCTAGCCGGAAATTTGAAAAAAATGATCATCGCCTAGACCAGGGGTGGGCAAACATTTCAGCACAAGGGCCGGAGTCACAAATTTTAAGTTTTAGAGGACCGCACCGCAAGTTGCCAAGGCTGTTTCAAAATTAGATTGTCCCGCAATAAAAATGAAATATATGCTTAAATCTTTTGAAAACATAATCCATTCTCAGTATGTTGAAACTTTACATGTTTATAAAGAGTTTATACGGTATCAAGCGATTAGAAAACGAGAATAACGGGAGAGTTTTTGCTTGATAAAAGTTCTTGGCGGGCCACAAAAAAAGCATTCGGCGGGCCGTAGTTTGCCCATCCCTGGCCTAGACTATCGCATTGGATTCCTGGCAAGCACTTGAAGGGATCAGCGCTTGGAATCTTTATGGGCTTTGACGGGAACCTGCACGGAACTCAATGAGCAACTGAATAAAAACCCCAACTTAATCTGAGTCTGGTTTATCATCAGATCAGCTCATTATAACTCCTCATTACTTCCAAGACATAGAAACAACAAGTTGAAATCGCAAGATCGCAGGAGCCTGAGAGGGTAGGAAAGTAGGAAATGCGAACCATTCCCAAGTAGCGGTAGAAGTTCCTTATCCAACTCTCCATTGTCCAAAGCTGGCTACTGGATTTGTATCAAGCTCTCGTTGAACTGATACATACTGCATTGTTGGTCTGTTAGAGCGCACATCTCGAAGGTGTTTGTAAACTAAGCCGACAAAGTGTATCCTTAGGTCGTTCTCTCTCAAAGAAAGTACGACAGACTTCACAATGAGATAGCTACCCATAATTTACCCAAAAAATCACTATCACTTGCTGCCAGAATAATAATAGTAATAAAATACTAATAATAATAAAGAAACAGATTTTGTGCCGTATCCCCTCGGGGCTAATAGACGCATTAACGCGTGCAAGAAATGATGCTTCAGTTCCAGCATTTTGATGTGATGTGTTTTCCTTATTCGAAGAGAGAAGAAGAAGTCATCTTGGGACAGTACCGAAGTCAGAAAGATAAGGAGGGCTTCGGATAGGAAGGCCATACCCAATAATGTTGAAAGAACTGCTCTGTTAACAATAATAATTCCATTAGTTGCATAACGCTATCCATAAACGTCAAACCACGATCAAGCGAAAAAAGTTTTAAGAAGAAAGAAAAAGGGGGAGAGACAACAACGGAGCATATTTCTTATTGGTTCATACGAATATGCTTAATGTATGATTTATATCTTGAACATATTCAAATGCTGCAAGTACCTCTACTTGGCAGGTAGTCCAGAATTTCTGCCACTCCCCTCTTTGATGCTGTGTCCCATAACAGGGAACAATCAAGGGGCGCTTTGTTAGACAACAACTTCAAACAATCCACGTGGTTTCTTCTCGCTGCATATAAAACAGGGGTCAAGAGGTGCAGGTCCTTCTTCTCGATCCCGTCCGTCGAGGCTCCGTGTTTGAGAAGTAGTTTAACAGCGTCCTGGTTGCCATGCAAGCAAGCATCATGAAGGGGCCTGAATCCGAATTTGTCCGTCTTATCCACGTCTGCGCCGTATGCGAGTAGCAATCTGGCACACTTGAGTTGATCGTGACGTACAGCAAGGTGCAATGCGCTTAACCTGGAATCACAGTAGGTGGAGAAATCACGCGAGAAGGGTACAGCCTCATAGGAACACTTTCAAAACTGTGAATAAGTTAGCCAAGGAATGAGACAACTGGGACCTCTCCTTACAATGGCTTAACGCGATCAAAATACATTGATTGTGAGATGTTTCAAATGCAAGAACGCATTCTTAGAATAAGAAAATATACAGCCATTGACGAACTATGGACTGCTTCATTGACATGACAACAACTTCGAGGCTGTCTCTTCCTAAGAGCTACTGCGTCTCGGACATGGCGAAACAGCTCCCCTAGCAAAAACATGAAGATTCTCTGGATATCATTTCCTCTTTTTTACTGCTCGGGAGTCCATTTGGTAGAAAACTTGCACAACCATTTCTGGTCGCATCTGTTTGCAAAGAATATCTGCATTGGTAAGCAGTTTTTTATAGAGATGCAAAACTGGTAGGTCTTACCCCTGGCAGTTGGCTTCTTTGTGGGAAACCGCGTTGGCATCTACCAGCGATGATGAAAGAAGGTGCTTCAACTCTGCCATACTCCCCGTTTTTGCACACGCAAGCAGCCTACTCTCCGTTGAATCAACATTGTTATCATCTTCACTTTCGAATCCCTCTCCATAAACGTTGACAGGAGTGTCACTCTCGCAGTCCATCTCCGAAGCAAACACTTGGCAAGAAATTCGTGCTTTTACTTCCAGGTCATTCTTCATAAAGTGGGTACTATCAAAGATTGCAGTGCCTCCTTCCTTCCGCTCATCTGCCGAGTGTTTGGTAAATTGCTCCTCTCCTCACAATTCGTGATTCCAACGACGGATTAACAGCTCTTTCTGTCATCAAATACTTTGACAATGAACTGTTGTAGCTATGTTTATCGTCGAATTTCCTAAAGATGGGATGAAATTTCAGGTAGGAGGATCCACAAACGACTGAACCACATTTGAGCCTCTTAAAGATATCATTTCCAGGGACCTTCCGTGGCGCTTGGTTTTCTCTCCCTATCATCAAGGGCCCCAAAACACACTATATATATTACTAAAAGCTGCTAAAAAATAGAGCTTCTGAATAATTAAAAGCTTAGGGGGAATGATGAAGTTTGGTAATACCATCGGAAATTGCAGCACCTTCAAAATCAAGTCAACGTTTGGCAGATTTCCGTTTTTTTTTGCAACAAACTAGCGTAGAAATTATTGCGATTGGCCACAAAACTACTTTTGAGCGTTTGTTGGGATTTCCCCTGTAGATATCATACCATCTTCGTAGCAACACTATTTTTTGTCGAGTTATCTATGTTTCATTCCGTCGTTACCCCTGGCCCGACAAAGAAATGTGCCCCTTTACAATAAAACCCTTTGGATCCTATCTTCATTGGATTGCATTTGGCAACAAAGCACAACTGCAAATATTTGAAATCAAGCAAACACTCGAGACTTGAAAAAGACCCGGTGATTTTTGCTTGTGTCGCTCGATGCTATACGCACGTCAATTCGCGTTCGGTTCTGCAGCAGATTCTCATAATATCAAATGAGTTTCATAATTGTGAAAACACACCTTTTGATGGCTGGACGAGGTAAAACTGAACAGAATACAACGCTGGGATTTCAATCTGCGTTGAAATCGATGGCGGTAGTACATTCTTGACCCAGTTGTGAGGGTAAACTAGAATTTCATGAAAATGAGGCTACAGAGCTTTCCAAATGCACTGACTGGAATGGCCTGGGCAAAGGGTAAAATGTGGCAGTACAAAAGACACGAGGAAGAAAACATTCGGAGTCAGGGAAAGTCCGCAAGACACTGCAGCGGTATACGAGCCCTTCATTCCTTTCGATTAAGTTCCATTAAAAGCCACAACACCTTTTGGAACATTGATAGCAGCGGCAACTTTTTTTAATCAAATCGTTGAAAAAATTAAATAGACAAATATACTTACAATGATTGATTCAAACGGACAAAGTCCACAAACTGTAGCTCAGCAAAATGGCGTCCTGTCATGTATGGAATAAACAGATGCTTGGTGTGCCAATGCCGAAGCGGTCTTTGGCTCAAGATCTGCAAAAGTGTAAACATGGCACTGTTTGATATGAAGGTGAGAGCAACTCACCACATAAAATGCAGTTCCTTTGAAGAAAATTCAGAGCCCTATCTCTGGTATCTGTTTTACTAATATCGAGCACGCCGTATGGTTTCTCTTGATACCACAAAGAATAAACGGATTCTATGGGCACAACATTAACGCGAGCGAGATATCTCCTTAGAAAAGAGTAATATGTTCGCAAATAGTGAAATTTACTGTAAAAGTAGGACAGGGGGTTGTGGGCGAGGGCTGCCCCCAAGAATAGATCTGTTGCAAAAATCTGGACTACTTTCACAAGCTCATTTAACCGTTCTTGACCACTTTGCATAGTCCATGTCACATAGAATTTGGCTGGTAGCAGTTCCGTTAAAGATTGTTGTGATTATCATTTCTAACCTTCCAGTTGTTTCTTCTACACTAGATTGTTCAAAGATGCAGTGGAAGAAATACTCTCGCAAAACATCATTTTCATGCAACTTCTTGTGATGGAAAGCTTCGATTACTTCCTCCCCAAAAATTTTCGCATCTCCACCACCGCTAAAAGAGTAAATTGGAACGGGCGAAGCAATCAGATGTATCTTCAGAGCGGTTAAAGGTTAACGATTCGGACCAAAATCGCTTTCTAAGTAACAAAATGCATCAGGTTTCGAGCAACGATAAACGCAGTTAGGAGGACACGCTGATTTTTATAGAAATGCTGTGAGGTGTTATCAAGCAGAACGAATTGGTCAAGGTCACTTTGCTTGGCATACCAATGCGATTCTGATTTTAAGCCCTGTTTTATCACCAGGTTTGAATTGAGATTAGTAGCTATATTTCAAGGAAATCACGCAGCAGGTCTACTGATAGGGGGTGTACTTCAGGGCAAAAAGACACATGTGTGTATCTTGGTTTGGCCTCGCAATAACGTTGTTCGTTACCCAGGTCTTCTCCAAAATTCAATCTCCCGTCCTGGGTGATTGTTGGTTGGTCAAGAGTTTCATTAACGCCTAATCCGGTCTCATTTCAGCAAACAACTACCGATTTTTCGAAGTCTTACCAAACCACGGCGCTATCACAGATCACAGATTTCATTCTATGATATCCAATTTCAGTTTGACACCACATCAGAGGGTTGGGTCTCCATAAAGGTCCGTCATAATGCACATAAAAGAAGTAACTGATTTCTGCCCTCGAGGAACATCACATTTAATAAGTGATAGATGGATTGGTGGAATGGAGCAATATCATTTTCAATCTTTACAAAAAAGGCAACATTTAAGTGCGCTCATTATCAATTTCAATATAAGGCCCAGTCTAGGTTGTAAAACTGAAGTTAACATGGCTAAGTTGAAAACTGCTATATAGAACAGGAGATTAAAGCATTCTTAGTCTTACGCAATCCTTGATGGGCCTTGACATTCTCTGACTGAGAAGACTTACAGCGTTTCAAAGCAGCACGGATACCCACACCATGACAATTCGCTTACCTGCAGTTTCAGACACGAGTAATCCCCCAACCGATATGTTTGCCCTTAAACCATTCATGAATATGCCAAGGACCTGCTATCCTTTAGTTGGCCGGGTCTTTCTAAAACGGATTTGCAGAAGCTGTTCTACATGTACCTAGTTGAATGGCAATGAATACCTTCATTCTCCCGAGGGCATCGGCGGGAAGGTTCTGATTTTACCAGTACTGATTTCAATGAAAAATCATAACAGTTGACACATTTCATTATCAAATGCAATGAAGGGGGATGGTAAACCAGGTATGCGGCAGAGGAGGTAGCATCATAGCTCAGCAACCGCAAGAGATCAATGCTGTGGGTGTCGTCGTATAAGGAATCTTGAAGAGTAGAATTGTGAATCGATCATAATCATGTATCGGGGCTCATGAATATTCATATATATTTATATTTTTAAAGTTAAGCTGATGATTGTATAACATGAAGCTCAATGTTCTAAACTAGTACTGGGTTTTCTCTCTTGCTATCCTATATATTTGAATATATATTTGTATTATTTAGGGTGTGTCATAGGAATATCATTTGATTAAACGACCAATGCTGGTGTAACATAAGACTACAAATACCGACAGTTTACCTGCGAGATTCAAACATTAACATTGGTGCCCCATGCAATGAACGTAAAAAGGCAAAACTGAATTGAAAAAATCTAGTAGAAGCCTTGGAGAAATAGCAAAAAACATTTATGATTCATGAGTGGATTTGAAAACAAAGCGGGCATGATAACATGACACCTGCACTGAGTACCGCTCCTTGCATAACACTAAGTGATTCAAGACGGGTTCATGAATATCTGGAAACTGGTACGTGGCCCTCAAAATGAGGCTGATTTCTTGCTGCTAAGTCCTTCAGAATAAAGAAATTCTTTTGCTTTCCTCTGATGTATCATAATTGCAAAGAATTGCAAGCGCAGGGTGTGAATTGACTAGAAAACGATACCTGGAATGCAGCAAGATGACGTGAACGACAGCGATATACTATTAACGACGCTGTCCAATATGACGAGATTCCATGCAAATTTTCCGCTTTCATCCAAATGAAATCTCAACAAATGAAGGAATGAATGAATACTTAACAAATCAATCTCGAATTCTTTATACTGACCGTATAAATGAGAAGGAAAAAAGTTGACATGTGTTAGGATATATGTCCCCCAATGCACTTTAGTATCGCAAGACGATATTTGATTCTTCCGGGTGTGCTTGCAGGCTAATTTCTGGATAGAGGAAATATGCCACAACTATTTGAGATCGAGATGGAGTTGGAAGAAAAGGTAGAGAGAACGATTGAAAAATATATCTATGCTATTGGATGGTTGTAAGCTTTCGCCTAAACCATTAGTATTGTTCTCTACGATTCGTCATCATTATTGACACTCCACAGATTCGTTTATGTTAAACATAAAATCCCATTAATCAAGCATAATTCTTAGCTATATCAATAAAAGTTGATAAAGTGAATCAATCCTTTCAGTATAGATCCGTGGTCCCAACCACTCTCACTCGCATCTGAAATGTATAACACTGGTTAGCGCGGGTCGTGAGCGACTGATTGGGAATGCTTCTTACCTGCGAGTATTGAACTGCTCGCCAGAGACATTCTCCTCTGCACTGGGCAATGCATAGTCTGGCATTGAATGTGTACATGATTCAGCTTTGGAACTTTCTGCAAAAGTTGGACCGGCAAAGCATTTGTTCTTACCTAAACACATTACCATTTTCAACCCTTGGCATTCCATTTGAAAATGACAGTATCGACTATAATCAAAGCGAACCGTGAAAAAGATTTAACACACACCTCCAATTTCTCACGCGGGCCCTGTCACATTGATATGGCATTCAATGCCAAGTTTGCTTAGAACGGCTGGCTCAAAATCTACGCGCAACACCTCTTCCTTATTGCCGTCGGTGTTACGTCAATGTTAAGATGCGTGTTACTCACGCAAAACCGTCCAAAGTTGCATCTTCGCGTTCAAAATGGTATGAAGATAGAAAAATTAACCAGCAGCAACTTTCCCGCATACAGCTTCAATTCTCTCGCATTCAAACAATCTTAAGCATATTATTGCTACATGGGACAGTACTTACTGAAAAGCAGGTGAAAATCTGCGAATCACGTGGTGTTAGCAGCTTATCAAATCTGCTACCCAATAGCTGATTCCCAATTTATCTTTCAAGGATGAAACGTGCTGAATCGAACAGAAGGCTGCAGGTGTTTCTAAAGGCCATATGGCTTCTTCTAGTTATTCTAAACAGTTTTCTAGATGCTGCGATGCTACAAAAGCAGCGATTGAAAAACATTCTATCTAACGAGGTTCTACTGCTTATACCTAGATCAGATGAACAGGCTGTGTTGATTCAACATCTATGCCATCGAAACTTCATGTATGGTGGAAAGTTAGTTGTTTACAATTATTGTCCTGTCCAGGCCTGTATCTGTCCAGACCGGCCTGGCCCCCAGGGATTTAAGTGTTCCAAATTGCGTTTTGAAAGGACTTATGGTTTTGTTTGCCCTGTCTCAAGCGAGTTTGCACCAGACAATAACAAGGTTGTTTACATCGCTCTATAAAAGGCGGCAGAATTGTTGTTTACAGTGGAGAAGAAGGCCAAGATGATGAGTAAAGGGATGCGGAGGCCAGAAGATTAAAACGGCAAACAGTCAGTACGTTCGTTTTTGCAAGGACATTATATTAAATTACTTCTACATATGTTTATTAGATACTCTAATATCTATTGTTGTATTTCTTATAGTTAATTATCTTGCTTTAACAATTTTAGCAAACCATATCTAATGCTGAATCCAGTGTATTTCTGCTGGGTTTCTGGGTGCATCAGTATTAGCGTGCGTTTGTGCCTCAAGTCGAAAAGTACAAGCTACACTTCATGTTCCTTACTCCGATTCACGGTGTTCCACTGCCATGGAAAAAAGCACCGAATTCACTTGGTTTTCCAGCCAACAAACATGGTCAGGACGATAAATTGAGAGGGCGCAAGGCGAACAAGGACTGCCAAGGAAGATCTAATTAAAAGGCTTCCGCTGCAATCTTATCTTTTTGTCCTTGGGTAATTCAATTTCTTCCTCCTTCTTGATCTTGCTAACCGAAACCCCAATTCATCTGGTTCTACGACAATGGTCAAAGACAAGAAGTGACTATCAAAGAGGCAGATAGCGGTAAACAAGCATGCAGCCGTTCTATTCTGCTTGTCGTTCCAACGTATAGTTTTGACCTATAATAGTCTTTCGTTACAGAGACGACCATCTTGTGAATTGCATGTAGATTTCGACCCAGGAGTTTAGTGCAATGAATCTTCATCCTTAAAAACAACACGTGTCTGCAGTTTCGGTCAGTCGTGTTTACGTCATTCCATCACCAGATCTTTACAAAGTTGGAACCAATATCAAATCGAGGTGGGAATTTCTTCGAATGACGTCACCTACTCCACAGCGATACTTTGCTTGAGTTGTTCCTCCAGAGACGAGGGGTAAAAGCAATGTCAAACAGACCACAATATGGATTTTGCCTTCTATGTAAGAGATACGATCATTAAAACTCAAATCTTGCGATAAGGTCTGAAGCGTTTTGCGTTGGCATAGATTAGATCATTTTCTTCAAGAAACCTCGAGATGTGTCTACGAGATGCACCATTTACACTGGGCTCTTTTGCTCATTGAACACAGGCGTCGTTTTCCTTGATTCAAAAATCGAAATTTGCACAAACGTTTCCTTGGCTTGTAAGCGAGGAGATAAAACGCAAGTTAAAAACATCATATGAACATGCAATCTCGATTGGACATACGGAAACGTCTGTGCAACACTTATTTGGGAAAAACAGTGTCACCGCAGCAAGAGTGAACAGCCATTTGAGAGGTGCTGATTGGATGTTTGAGCCTTACAACTGTAAGCACTGATCGGCTCAAAGAAATGGAGCTTGTAAATAAACATTGCAAGCAAAAGCCCTAATTGGTTCACACAAGATTGTGTCGCAAAGGGTAACAGTTTGAAATGAAGCTACCCAAGCGACATACGACAAAAATTGGAAGCTTCTGTATCATTCTGATCATTTGCAACTCCAATTTACGTGACTCTAGCCTCCGTGCACTACACTACCCACCATACCCTCCATTCCATACGATTCCTGGATAGAGGTGATCAATGCAACGCTTGATCTACCGCAAAGCAAAGCATGCAAACAATATGCCGCGAATGCAAACATGAATCAAAAGGGTAGAAATAAAACTAACGAGTATTTATGCAGTAGAAAAAAATTAAACGGGTGGACCAAGATGAAGAGATATGGCGAAGCGCAAGGTGCCCAAACCCTGCTTCAGTAGAATTCATCAACATCAATGTGGTTATCAGCACTGCTCCAAAACGTTGTGCACGTAGTACCTATTTTCATAGGACTTTGAAGTAATACTGTTTGATAAAAGCTTTTTACATTCAAGTAGATATTAGTTTTTGACATTATAGTTGCACTCAATTCAGAATACTGCAGGTGAGCAAGGGTAGTTAAAATGCAAAGTGTAGACACAAATTCACGCTTTTCTCTCATCTGCTGCCCGTGCTAACGACACACCGCTAAGTCTCTTGGCACTGAAAGTTATAAATCCCAACGAAACACCTCATCTCGGCATAATCGCTTGTCACAGCTAATTTTTTTTTTTTTTTTTTTAGTGGGTTATGTTGAGGAAAGGCCATGGTGACCTATACAAAGCCCCAACAAAGGAAGAAAGAAGAAAGCGAGCAGCTAAGAGGATAGAGAGATAAGATCAAGTTTATTGATCTTAGATTTGAAAGATGGCAAGTTGTAGGACTCAGGAAAGCAAGAAGAAGGCACGACGTTCCATAAGTTGCATGTTCTTGGGATGAATGATTATAGTTTTAATATAATTACTACTGCCAATTTATCTGTTGTAAAAAAATGCGATTATTTTGTGTGAAACGAACTGCAGTCATATGATACCTGGCTTGAACTGGGTGTTGCAACAGAGACTCTTAATTGTGGAGAAGAATCCAAATTTCATGGCGAAAATTTAATCATAGCAACTAGGTGATGAATATAAATCTTAATTCCACCATTATCACTGACTCAATCAGAGTTGAAAAATTAAAGACGGTATTAGAAGGAGAAATCACTTTCAACAAAGATGCGCGCATCTGTAAGAGAAGCATGCCAACGAACCAGTCGCCTAATGCGATAATTACATCTACCATTGCAATATTGCAGAACGTTGCAGGATGTCGCAGCAAGGTTAGAATTCCATACAACGACGTCCTTGATTGGCTAGGATCAGAGATGATATAGATCTATAAGAAGACTGGTGATTTGCGCATTTCTGCAGCATTCGATCAAAAATAATATCGCAATGCAACATCTGAATGTTGATGTCATTAAAAGGTTGGAGTCAAGCAAGTTAATAGCTCTACGTAATGAAAATATAAGTAAGCCATTTATAGGCCAATGTTAAAATAGGCTATCAACACAATAAACGGGCAGCGCTATGCGAAGCAAGGACACCTGCATCCATCCGAAGCATGATAGCATCGAATGGAATACTGTCCAAGGATTTTTCGATAAATCATTTTAAAATCGCTGTTTGGCGCCAAGTCTTCCCTAAGATGTAAAAAAGAATCGGACGACCAAAAAAGTGACAAGTAAATAGCAGTTAAGAAAGAAAATAATTTATGCCAGAAATAGATCCAATGAGTTATCAAACATACGAATCTCTATTCTGTTAGGACAAAATCATCGTTAATGTCTGCTTACATGATAGAATTTAAAGGGAATTTTCCCATGCATACTCTGGTAATTCAGCAAATAAATTGATACCTGGTCGAAAATCTCAGTCCAAACATAACAACGTGGAACAAGTTTCGCTACCAAAGTGTCATGACTGTTGTACGAGGAAGACGTTGTACTGCCATGTCACTACCAAGTGAGAGGCTGTCTCAAATCGAAAATCCCAGTGCCAGATTTAACAACGCGGCCAACCACGAGCCTTGAAGACGGCGAGTCTAGCGTATCAATGCGACCAAATGCCGAAGCTTCGCGCAGAAAGTGAGTCGTTGTTTCGAACGTCATTTTTTGCAATGGGAACGGGTTGCTTTCGATACCTTGTCGATTGAATGGTTTGTAGCTTCCCTCGAACGTCATGTAATCGGCCACCAAGGAAAGATGGCGCGGATCTATTTGGATGCCATACACTTTGAATACGTTTGTGATTTCCTGTGAATACAATAGGAAGTTTAGTTTCTTTTTCGATTCCTCTCTAATGACAGCTAGAGAGATCAGAATCTTCAGGTTTGGATGGCATTGCACCTTTCAGAGCTACCTGCTTAGGTGTTGGGACAGTTTAGTAGAAAAGCATTGGTCCACTTGCAGTTGTCAATGATTTCAGCTGGAAATGAGGCCTCATCTTTCACCAGAATGGGGAGAGCCGCTAGCTCTCTGCAATTTCAGGTATACGAGTCACGAGCTTTGGTCAGATCGGAAGCAAGGACCAGGACGCTGCTCGACAAGAATAGCTCCAAATATCTTCCCATCTAATTGTAGATGTTTGGTAGAAAGCATAAAAGAATTTAAATATTAAAACGTGGAAAAGGAGCATTCACCTTGATGATAATTTGCCTGGCAGCTTCAATACCGTAGGTGCGCGCAATGGCATGAATATCGTTGGAATACAGACCGTTCAGTTCCAAAACGTTTGGATATTGCAACAATTCCTAAAACAGATTTGAAATGGAATCGATAATCAACAAAATCGCAAATATATATAATAAATTTACCTCACTGGCGTCTTTAATCACAGCAACATGCACCCCACAAGAGCATGCCACGATCACCATGATCATCATGATCATCGAAATCGCTGCCATCATCAAGATTGACATAAGTTCAAGTTTCCAAAATTACTGGATTAAGGTCTTCCAAAGCAATAACCGGACATCTTGGATATGAGTTGAGGCAAGGACATAAAAACTTACAAGAATATTAACTCCTTCTGTTTTGATTCGATGTCTGCCTTCTTCTCCTTTAGCATCACTTGTGGACAGAAAAGCTCTTTTAATTCCACTTGCTTCGTTCACAACGGCCTGCAGTACAAACATTGCCACATCATGAATGGAAGAAGCTGCCAAAGCGAAGAAGCGTAGCATCCAAAATGATCTGGAAAACGCTATCCCCTAGTCTGCCACGGATAACATCAGATCGCCTCCTTTACTTACCAACCTCGATCGCAAACTCAGTCTTTTGGAGCAAGACAAACAAGGCGTAGCTTGCCAGCGTATTTCAAATGAAAAATCAGATAAACAATAAAAGACGTAGATGAATTGGAAATTGATATTCTTTGATTACGACAGATGTGGAAACGGAACAGCATTGCTTATCAAAGCGCTTTTCGGTAAACATTTGAACAGCGTCTTTTTGGTCGAATTCGAACTTTCTTTGACAGCAGTAAAATTCAATCAAGAGGAGGGATAATGATTCTAAAATTTTTTTATTAAGATGACTATTTTTGTGGTGCAAAACATTGATATTGCAAAAAAGAGGGGGAAGTATGCGCGACGCGACTTCGTTTCCACTTTCTTGTGCAACGCATGACGTGATTATCCACACATACCTTCTCAGCAAGTTTTTCAACTACCGACAGAAACATGACTTTGGTCCCAGACATTGGAAACTTTATGAAAAAAAAATTGATACAAATGCGGTGAAATGCACTTCATCTTACAATACGCAGTCTAGGACAGAGGGGTAGAAACATTTTCAAAATAACAGGCCATACAAACGTTACGACCGAAGTTTCCAAGGAAGGCAACGATATAATCTAGGTTGAAATATGGAAAGAGCGGCCATCATATCTGAAAAATGTGATTTCCGTTTGATTTAAATTCACTGGTTAACATTGTAAACAAAAAATTTAAAACCATTATTAAAATAAAGGCTTTCATTTTCTAATCCGAGTGAGTTATTCAACGAGTACATATTTGTTCGGAAGCAACTTCGAAAAGCCGAAAAATCTAAGGTTAATGAGAGATAAGTTTCTTCCGTCATCTCCATCAGTTCTTTCAATTTGTCTTATTCTAAGGGGGTCATGGTTGTTGACCACACGCCGCCACAGATTTCAATCATCCATTTCTCTTACATCTAATCCTTTTCCAATCCTACTTTCAGTCCTTTAACAAATTAGGCCTTTCGATCCTTTTAAAACACAAACACAATGTATTGTAAGAAGATTTTCAGTGGTGCCAACAGGACATATTTCAACTAATTCTCGAAAAACTGGCATAAAACATGTATCGGAAACGAAATCAAAGGGAAATGCCCTTTACAATTGACCAAGAAATGAGCAAAAATACCAAATGAAAGGTGAATCAAATCATAGCAAATGAATGACTGAAACTTTTGGTACAACGGGCTGCTTTCCATCAGTAATTTACATTGATCAATAGGAAATAGACATCTCATGCCATGAATAGGGAAGAAATTCACTGACCTTCATTGTGATCTCACACCATCGATTTTTCTTCTCATCGTAGTTATAACCCACGACGCCGTTTAAGGCAAGGACGCCCTGAAATGAATAGTTTCACGCTAAAATGGATTCCCTTTCGTCTCCTCGCGCCAAAACCCTGACTTCTAGAGATACTGTCCACGACTTCTAGGGTATCAGAAGATCTAATCAGAATACTTTGACGCTTAGATAGAGGTCTCGGTATCTGTTCTAATGGTCCCTAGTGCCAGGAGAAATGTTTGAAGTCAATATCATAGAAAAGTGGCCTTTCATCAGAAGCTTACCAAAAGTATTGCTCTCGTTAATCGATTACCATCACCGAAGCTATTATTACCCTTGACAATTAGAACAGCTACATCTAAAAATATCAGGCACATGAGGTGGTTTGAGCAAATTAACAGGGTTCGAAATTCCGCGATTTTACCAGCTAAATATTTGAGCAGTTGTTCCCTTCACAAAGCGAGGAAGATCCCTATACTCATAGCATAGTATCTATTAAAAGAGGGAACTCTATTCTTTCCTCAAAATTAAACTTTCGCTATCCAATGCATTTGTGAAATGACTTGCTATATCAAACAAGCCAGCCCTACAGTAAGACTACACATAGAAGCGATGGCAGTACTTTTCCAAGATAATTTTAAGTTGGCATCTCAGTAAATTATTTGATGGGAAAATAAGGGAAACAAAACAGAAAAAGTTGCAAAGTGCAATCTCACCGATATTCGTATGTCTTTTTCACTACCAGTTTCTCCTATATTCGATAGCGTTATAGCCTGGCCATCTAAATTCTCCCCATCTTCCATTGCTGCGTCGATTTAAAAAAAGGAAATAAGAAGCACATTTTGATTGATGCGCGATTCACAGAGAACGTGGCCAGGTCAAGGTTTCTTTTCTGCAAAAAAACCTCGATACAAGAGATTTTATTGAGTTGGATTGGTATTGGTATAAAACTTTGGTTTTAAGTAAGCACGTTAAGAACAACTGAGACAAATAAAAAGAAACGGATGAAAAGGAGACAATGACAATTTTGGAAGGAAATGAAGGCATCATGAATAATGGACTCAAATCAAATGAAAGACTTCGACTTCTAATGTGCCAACTCCGCTAAAATCAGCCTTAAGAATGCAAACTTATTAAGTGGGGGTTGTAGGCTTAAAACCCTGCATGTCTTGGGAAGCAATCTCACAAAAAATCTTCCAAAGAAAACCTCAGAGCTTTGTCTTGAGGTGTTGTCATATCGAGAGGAAACATATGGCGGACACTAGATATATTCTAGTTGTCTTAAAATCTCACTTCGGATGTCAAGCATAATACACAAAAGAGAAAGGTGATATGAAGAGACTCACTCTTAATGCTTGGCTTGATGTGTGTTTCCTCATCCTCAGAATCACCTGTAAAAGGTATGACGTATACAGTTCCTAATTACACATTTCGTCGCGTGTATGGTCATTCAACCTTTTGTTGCCGGATAACAATCGGAAAACATCACTGTTTTAGATTATAACTTATGCAAAGAAATTCCCCTAGATAGGAAATTAGTGGCATGGAGAAGAATCCCAAAATTCCATGGCAATGCAGAAAATGGTATCGCAAGCGAGATGATGCGCTGACAGTTGAAACATCGAGGAGAAGAAAAGCTTCTTAACTAATAAAAACTGTTTGATGAAATTCTCTCAATATTGTTCTTAATTAGGCATGGTGCAAAACGTCGTCAGGATTTTTCGAGGAAGATAATCTCTTGCAATATTGAATAGCTAATTTCCTGACAAGATTGTTAAAGTTTGAGTTAAATGACAGGAAAATCTTCTGAAATTTGCAAAATATTGAAACTCCGATCTTATTCTATGGCATTGAAAGAGATTCGAAAAGTAAGTCGTGCAGTTTAAGGGGTATATGTAGCGATGGCTGGTTAACACTCCAACTGTGCTGTGGAGATTCTTACATGGCAATGATACAACCGATGCCGTTGTGAGCTGTCATAAATAGCATTTGCAATAAAGGAATATAAATACGATGACATATGCATACTGTTTTGCTTAATTTCTTCATCTTCATCTGGTTCTTCATAGGAAGTGAACTACAGGACAGGAATCAAACGAAAAATCCATTAAATTTCAATGAGCTCTCCTTTGAACATAATCGTAAATTGATAACGAAAGAAGCAAACTGAAGGATAAGGTTCAAGAAGAAGATAAATCATGCAAAGCGATTTGTAGGGTGCTCATCTGGTTCAAAATCAACAATAAAAAATAGGCTCTGTTTCCTTCAAAAGTGCCATTTTGAGAGCAAATCGGTAGGCCTTTGAGTCTTATCTTGCACATTTCTTAATTCGGCCCTTTGATGTGAGCTTTAAGCATGTTTAAAGTGCCGAACAAAGCCGACAGAGATTTCCATTCCAGCTAAATTTCAATAGCAGCGGCGTCCATTACTTGAAATTACCTGCATTTGTCTGCTTTTATTTTTATCATCAGCGGCATCGCCATCGCCTGCCAACTCTTCATCAGACAAATCAGCTTCATCGTCTTCCTCCAAGGCAGCCTCTTCGGTGCCTTCTGTAATACAATCAGTCAATCAATTAGCCAACCAGTCAATCAATCAATCAATCAATCAATCAATTAATCAATAAACAAATTAGTCCATCGATCAGCCGACCAATTACTCCATCAATTGATTAATCAATCCATAAATTACAATAATCAATCAATTAGCCAATTAATCAGTTAACTAGTTTATTAATCGATGGACCAACTAACAAATTGATCAATCAATCAGCTAATCACACGTCAATCAATCAAACAATCACGGCATAACTACCAATGCAGTCAGATCATGATTGCATTTAGCTTACATCCATCAAGTTCTAAATTCACAGCTACTAAAAAGATTGATTTAAAGAAAACTGAACATTGTGCACCTTTGGTAAATGATGCAAAACCAGCAGAAGAAATGTAAACTTCTAGATAGACAGATAGATAGAGATAGATACATAGATAGCTAGATAGATACATAGATAGAT